>CM035117.1:141226753-141468346 GCA_020205555.1 Panax stipuleanatus
GCATTGTCCAGGTGTGGGTATGAATCTAAATCACACGTGTACACATTTTGACTTCTAGGATATAATAAAATCAATTTCCCGGTTAGGTCAAATATTGAATAGTTGTGAGGACTGAATGTTATTTTAAAACCACCATCACACAGTTGACTAATGGATAGAAGATTGTACATGAGTCATGTGACTAATTGAACGTTGGAGATTGTTATGTGTTTATTGTACACACTTCCAATTCAAACAACTTTACCTTTGTTGCTATCTCCAAATGTTACCTCATTACTGTCTGTAGCTTGTAGATTGCTCAATTGTGTTTTATCGCCTATCATATGTCTTGAACAACCGCTATCAAGGTACCATTTATTTTTACTAGAGTTAGCAGTGAGACATACCTGCAACATATATTATATTCACAAACTGGTACCATTTAATGAGAAGGGTCCTTTTGGTAAGTTTTCCATTTTGTATAAGGATCATTTGTGTTTTCCTTTACAAAGTTTGGTACAATATAATAATCATTGGTAGACACAAATGTTCTATGGGTAGCAAATTTATAATATGTAAGATTAACTCTTTTATTTGAAAGATTTTGACGAGAGTTTCTAGATGATCTTTCATGAGAGAGAAATTCTCTTTTTGTGATAATAGGTGTAGTGTAACTTCCTTTTGGTATCCAAATCATTTTTCCTTTGTAGTTTCCATTCTTGGCATTATATGAGTAAATCGAATAACCATTTCTGTTACAATAAGAGCACTTATCAAAACGAGATGCATGACCTTTATCTTTACTTTTAATATGATAAAGTTTTTTATTTTTTATCTTACTGGATTCTACGATATACCCTAATCCTTCTTTATTAAAACTACATCTTTGCTGACTAAGCATAACATCAAGATTTTCTTTCCCTTTTGTGAATTTAATAACTGTAGAGTTTAAGTCATCACGCTCTAGAGTCAACACTCTAATTTGATTCATTAAAGTAGATTCTTCATTTTGCTTTTCTAATTTCTGAGATGAGTTTTCCTCTTTACTTATTTCTTGATTTAGTGTTTGAGAATCTTTTATAATCACAGCAAGAGTTGAATTTTTAATTTCAAGATTTCTATTTATTTTTCTTAATTTTTTAGTTCTTCTTTTACTGCAAGATTTCCTAAAGAATCATTATCTAGTTTCCCATTTTCTTTTTTTAAGGTTTCATTAATTATAATTAATATTGAATTCCCTATTTCAAGATTTCTATTTGCTTTAATTAATTTTTCCAATGATATTTTTAATTTAATAAAATCTTCTTTAATAATTTTATTATCTTCATATAGATAATTATATGCTTCTTATAATTCGTGATGTTCTTCATTTATATTTTCTAAATTATGTGTGACAAATGAAGTGCTAGGTAATTGATGTTCTGAATTTACCTCAGATCTCGGTGATGAATCATTATCCGCCATTAAACATAAGTTTGCGGTTTCCTTGGTTGGTTCAGTAAGTTCTTCTTCATCACTTAGATCCCAGCCTTCTTCAGCTACTAGAACTTTGTTATTGACTAGTTTCAGGCAATCCTTTTTGAAGTGTCCTGATTGGTTGCATTCAAAACAGGTATTTGAGTTTTCATTTGAGCTAGCATTTCTGAAGTTGTTGTTGGTAGCTTTAAAATTCCCTCCTGTATTTTTGGTTTGAAGGCTTGCTTGTTTAGGAAGTTGTTGAAGTTGTTATTTGTTTTCATAAAGCCTTTGTCATATCTCTTTGCTTTGCTTTGAATTACTCTCTTGAGTTGTCTTGATAATAAAGCAACTTTGTTATTATCTAGACTCAAGAGTTCTTCATTCAATTCCTCATCATCGCTTTCTTGATCAACTAGTAAGGCTTTGAAAGCGATTCCTTTCTTTTTGAGATCTGTATCTGATCCTGCTTTTTCGACTAGCATGTCGACTTCGTGGGCACGAAGGTTACCAATGAGGCTATCAAGAGGATAAGCAGTTGGATCCTGCATTTTCTTGATGGCTGTAACTTTTATTTTCCACACAGATGGAAGGGCTTTGAGAATTCTTCAATTCTTCTCATTTGTTGTGTAAGTTTTTCCCAGTTGTTCTAGCTCATCAATGATTCTGGAAAAAATAGTTTCCATATCAATGATTTTCTCACCTTCTTCTATCTTGAAGCTTTCATACTCTTGGATTAGAGCATCTTTTCTTATTTCTTTGATATGACTGGTTCCTTCATAGGTTACAATTAATTTTTTCCAAATTTCTTTAGCATTCTTGCAGTTGCTAACTCTTTTGTATTCTTTTTCTATAAGAGCACTGGTTAGCACTTGTTCAACTTTGGAGGCGATATTCATAATCTCCTCATCCTCGGTGGTGAATTCTCCAGCATCTTTTTCAATGATCTTTTCATCTTCGATTTTTGTGGGAATTCTTACACCTCGTTCAATTGCTAGCCAAATTTTGATTCCTTGTGATTTGGCGTAGATTTTGAATCTATTTTTTCAGGTGGCAAAGTTTGTGCCATCAAATAGTAAAGGTTTGGACATTGATAGTCCTTCTCCGCAACCAGTAGCATTTGTGTAGACCATAGATGGATCTACTCTTAGATATGCCTGTAATTACTTAACAAATAAGTTAAAGAGCACTGCTCTGATACTAATTGAAAGTCCAATAATAATCTAAAAAAGGGGTTGAATAGATTATCACTGTTTAAAAAATTATCTTTGGCCTTTTTGAATTTTTAGTAGATTAACTTAAAGTATTGATAAGCAGATTAAAAATTCAATCACACAATGCATAGATATTTATCTAGTTCACAACATACAGCTCGGGTATATTGCTACGTCCAGTCTCAAGCTCCTCTCCAGAACTTGAGATCCTATTACTCCCTGTAATAAATAGTCCTTCAATAGGCGGAGAAGCCTTTACAAAGTTTTAAAGATAAACTTACAACTATCTACAACTAACTATCTTGGACAGAGAACTCCCAGCTCCTTCCTTAAGCTTAGTTGAATCTTCTTTTTGAGCTTAGAACTATTCTATACATTGGTCTTGAAACAACAATCTCTTTCTCACCTCACAAGTACACTAGAGACCCAACTCCCAGCTGACCTCTCTAAGACTCTAGTCTTGGTCAAAGAATTTTTGTCTTTCTCACAAGTATAAAATAAACTAACTCAACCTTTTCATTTTTACAAAAAGTTTTGTTTCAATTTTTGCTTCTAAAGTAAGCAGATAAAATTTAGAACAGATTTATAAAAGTTTAAATAACTTTAATAATTGATACTTCTCAGATAGACAGATATATAATTTAAGATCAAATATCAGATAAAATTTTAAGACTTTTATGTGGAATGCTTCAGATAAGCAGATAAAAAAATTAATGCAGTTTTATAAAGATTTTCTTTTCTTTTGATAAAGAATATTTTTCTATGGTTTAAATAATTCTAGAAAAGATTCTTCTTTATAAAGAGTGTGTTTCTATGATTTTGAATAGATATAACTTTGATTTTAGAAGACCATATAAACTTATATAATGCAACAATAATCTATGAATAATTAAATGAGCAATATTTATTTGAATGACAGTTTATCAAGTATAATAATTTGAACAATTTAAATAATACTTGAATAAACTTTTTTCACCCACTTATATATATTATATTATATTTGATCTACATTGTGAATAATTTGGCCACTTAGGATTTCAAAGACCGTCTAGATAATATTCTTTGTTAAGAAATATCTCCAAATATCGGTATCTAAGTACTGACTAAATTGTTCGATTCACAACTTAATAATCGTATATAAATATTATACAATATTTATATAGATTATTTATATCAGTAAAAGGCCACTTAGGATTTTAAAGACCGTTTGAAGAATTTCAAAGAAATTACTTTCGAATTATATCGGTATCTAAGTACTGACTTTTTACTCGATATTGATAGATGAAATATATATATATATATATATATATATATATATATATGTATGTATAGCAGTTTATGTCTGAATATCTATATTATATAAGCAAGTATGAGGTAACATGAATAGTAATAAATTAATAATTTATCTCAAATACTTTGACCAATTTTCTCTTCCAAAATAGAATTAGAACTTTGATTAGAAGAAGAGAGAGTGAAAGCTTAATCGAACAGAATGTAGGCAAGGAGAGTAAGCTTTTCAGATTTATAAATTGGTAAATTGAAATTAATGAAAAGCTTCCTATTTATAGGAGTTTTGAAGTTAGGGCAAAACTGTAATTTTAGAAATTCATTTTTGAAATAGAAGGTCCGGATTGCATGATATAAATTGAAGGGCTCGGATCAATTGAAATTTTTGAATGAAGAAAAATTTTGGCCCATGAGGCATCACATGTAATCATTACTTCCCAAGCATAAAGGCTTCAAGCATAAAGGCTTCAAACCTTAATTCAGCAAACATGCCCAAAACATATATATGCCCCAAATGCCAGCACACACACACGGGCACACACACATGCACCACACATATACACATGCACACATTTCACGTATGCACACACACACACACACACACACACACACACACACACACACACACACACATATATATATATATATATATATATATATCATATATATATACTTTATATATACATATATACGGATATATATATATATATATAATATATTCATAAATTCTTTTTGCCCATAAAAGATTTTAAAATCATTTTGAAAAAGAAATATGAATCTTCTTGCCTTAGAAAATGTTACTATATGAAATTATTTTATTAACACTTGATATTAGATTTATCAAGGTTAGAAAATAAATTCAAATGAAGTTTAGAAAATAAATATTTTTGGTCAAAATATATGACGTAAATAAAATCAATTTTAATATTTTTAATCATATGGAGAGGATTCTACCTTTTTGACCTATTTACTTAATTTGTTATCATCAAAATAAATACCCAAATTTGGAGACCTATCAAAATTCTTAAATAGCTTAAAACTAGAATAGCTCCCAATCGATGGATTACTAAATAGGGGATTAGTGAATTCAGATAGATTGGTACATACGTTATTTGCTCTTTGGAAGATGATGATCGATCTCATGATCATTTGTGTAGAGACACTAAAGCAAGTATGTAGGTGCTTATTGGAGAATAAGTATACTGAACGTGGCTCGCTAAGGAATACCTAATGGAGTTTTACACGCCTATCAATAGGATTCCTTTAGTGATAGTAGTACAAGTAATCCTTAGACTTGAGATGATCATAGTATCTTATGTATGGTGAGTTATACTTTGACATGTGCCTTAAGACCCTGAGGGTATATCAAAGGGTATGCTTGGGTTTAATTAATTATACATGAAGATAATGGATGATCAATAAAGGATCTATCATTTCTAGTAAAAGAGATGAATGTCTTATGTGATTCGATAAATGACAACTCAGTAATCCTTGGCTAAGGCATAATGAAATTAGAATGTAGTTTTTAATTTGCATTATCGGAGTTTGTGCATTTAGGATCGGAATACATATAATTAAATAAAATAAGACTTGATAGTAAATCCATGTCTTATGTTTAATTGGGACATTATATGGTAGAATGAATGAATTGTACAGTAACTATTTACTCAAAGGTTCTTTTATGATTAATACTAACATCTATATTATTTGGAAAATCGTTGAGCGCTAAGGGGGCTTACTCTTATTGTAGAATAAATATTTGTTTAAATGAATTTGAAAGTCCAATAATAATCTAGAAGGGGGGTTGAATAGATTATTACAGATTAAAAAAATTATCTTAGGCCTTTTTGAATTTTTAGATAATTAATCTGTAGTGTTAGAAATTCATATGCAAGACAAAAAAAATTCAATCACACAATGCACAGAGATTTGTCTGGTTCACAACATACATCCAGGGTATGCTGCTACGTCTAGTCTCAAGCTCCTCTCCAGAACTTGAGATCCTATTACTATCAGTAATAAATACTCCTTCAACAGGCGGAGAATCCTTTACAAAGTTTTATAGACAAACTTCCAACTGTTCCCAACTAATCTATCTTGGACAGCAAGCTCCCCGCTCCCTCCTCAAGCTTAGTTATACTTTCTTTTGAGTTCAGTTCTATTCTATGATCTGGTCTTGAAACAACTATCTCCTTTTTTGTCACAAGTTAATAGAGATCAAACACCCAGCTGACTTCTCTCAAAAACCTTGATCTTGGTCAAAGAATTCTTGGTATTTCTCATAGGTACATAAAATAGACTATCTCTATTCCTTTTCTCTTTTACAAATTGTTATAGTGCTTCTAACATAAGCATATAGTAATTTAGTTCAAAGAATACAGATGAAAGCAATTTTATATCAATTTTCTTTCAAATCAAAGATTGCTTTTTGAATTGTCAAAAAGTAATTTAAAAATATCTCTCAAGATGAGCAAATATCAAGTATAGAAAAATCAACTCATTAATTTTAAACAATACTTGATATAACAAATAAACTTTGTTTAACTCAAATAATATATAATAATATTTTATCTATTATGTGATGAATTATAAACAAAGTCACTTAGTACTATAAGGAATCGTACGGTATGAATCCCTTTAAAAGGAATGTCTCCTGTAGCCTTGCAACGTCTAAGTACGATAATATTTATAATATTTTCACAGTTAATAGTTATATAAATATGTTTCGATAGATCACTTATATTTTTCAAATACAGTTCGGATGATTCACTCTTTAGAGGAATTATCACAGTGTTGTTTTTTAACAATCAAGTGTATATCTATTTTATAATATTTATATAAACAATATCAAATATAAAGTTATTTTAGTACTATAAGGAATCGTACGGTGTGAATCCCTTTAAAAGGAATATCTCCTGTAGCCTTGCGACGTCTAAATATAACTTTCTATTTGATAAATAGATGAAATATAGATATATAAAATTGTGTATAATAATTTATATTCGTATATCTATAAATATAATAAGTAAGAGATAATCAATATAACTTCAGCTAAATAACTTATCTCAATTTACTTAGACCAATTTTCCCTTCGTAGATAATCAAAACTTTTGAACAAAAAGAGAGTTGTAAGCTTTTTAGTGAGAGAGTATGTAGGCAAGGAGAGTAAGCTTTTCTTTTCAATTGAATTGGTAAAAACCAAATGAATGAAAGACTTCCCTATTTATAGATTTTTGAAGTCGAGGGCAAAAAGGTAATTTCTAAAATATATTTTTGAATGAATGGATAAGATTGGTTTGTTTGAAATTAATGGTTCGGATGATGTTCTAGTCACACGGATTGCCAAGCTATTTGACCAAAAATTTTGGATTTGTGTTTTATGTAATAAATTCATCCAAATCTTCCTTATATTTGGTTAAGATTTCATAATCTAGCAAAAATCTCAGTATCCTTTGAAATCCTTCCATAGCATATCAATATCTGTATCTTTTAAAATCCTTCTCATTTATTATGTCTCATGTGAAGTATGCATGCATAATAATAAGCCCAATGCAATTTTTCTTTTAATAATGATCATGTATGCTTTGGTTAACTCATGTTCCATCCGAAACAAGGCATGCATGTATAGATAGATAAGTTTGGTCAAAAAGCTAAATGGACATGTATGTTTGGGTTCATTTAATGTCCAAAAATAATTTTGTTTGTTCCATCTGACAAGTATGTATGCAATACATTTGGTCAAGGTTTTTATCAAGTATGCTTTTGTTTCATTAAATGCCCAAGAACAATTTTGTTTGTTCCATCCGAAAAGCACTAGAAATTTTTGGTCAACATATGATTAGTGTATCTTTTAAATATTTTTTGTAAGTTTTGAGTCTCATATATGCTTGAAGTAATATCCGAAAATGATAGTGAGAAAAATTTTTGCCCTTTTGTTTTTAGAAAATAAATAGGATCTCCTTGCCTTGAGATGTTAATATATGAATTAAATTATTTAACACTTGACAATTTTTGTACCAAGGTTAATAAAATTTAATTCAACTAGGTATATGGAAAATAAATAAATAAATATAATCTTTTGGTGAAAAATATAAATAATTATTTATTATCAAAATAAAACTGAAAAATTAATACCTATCAAAATTAATAGTTAATTTATTTATTTAAATAAAATTAGAATTGTTCTAATTAATTTATTCAAAAAATGTTTAATATGGAGAACCTAAAAGGTCACACCATAAAAGGATGAATATTTATTTAAGAAGCAAATGGCATAATCGTAATAATAAGTTAAGTGTATTTAATTTAATCTATGGTGATAGAATAAATTAAATAGCTTACTATTTATTATTTAATATTTTAGAAATATTAAATATAAATTAATAAGAGGAGTCTTATTATTATTATTATTACTATTATTATTAGTTTAGTTCCTAAAGGAGTTTGGGAATTAATTAATAAAAGCACTCTCCCATATTCCTAATAAGATTAGGAGGTAAATTGATTAAAGGAGTTTAATTTATTGCTCCTAATAAGATTAGGAAGTCTAATTAATTAAAAGAGTTTAATTAATTAATATGAAACCCTAATCCTATAATGGTTAGGAGGGTTACCTAAATTTATAAATAAGAGGAGTCTTATTTTGATTAAGAGCTAATGCAATTCCAATTGTTAGGAGAGCACACTTTTTCTAAAGAAAGAGAGAAAATTAGAATTTTGTCAATAGCCCACCTTCTTAATATTTGTTCATCCTTGGTGGATCACCTCTAGAGGCCAAACACTTGGGTGGCTGACATTAATCAAAGGAAAGAATCACACTCGGAAGATTCAAGTTAAACAAGAAAAGGATTGGAGTTGAACTCGTACCTGAGGAAGCACAAATCTTCAAGGGTATGATTCGTTCTTCATCTCTTTAGATTAAATTAATAATTGCGTATAAAGGATGATCCAGGTTCATGGTTTATAAAATTTTAAACTCTATTTTTACACTTCTATTGCTATGTATGTAATTGTTGCATGCTATTTTGATCTTACAAACCTAACATTTGGTAAGACTAGCAGTCTAGTAGAGGAGAATGACCAAGCATTATAACAAGGGAGTAAAGCTGAAGAGATTTGAAGTTGGAGATCTGGTTTTTCGAGAGGTGGAGGAGTCATCACCCCAAAACCTTAGAAAGCTAATACCCAACTAGGAGGGACCTTGTGAGGTTATTGAAGTGCCAAAGCCAGGAACTTGCCGTCTTCGAGCAATAGATGGAACAGAGATCAAAAATACTTGGCATGGAGGGAGACTTAGAAAGTATTATCAATAATGCATGCTAAGTACTTTTTCTTTTATAATTCTGTAACATTTTTCTAAGTTATCAATAAAATAGACATTCGGTTTTGCTCAAAAATATATATTCATTGATTGTCAAAATATTTGTACATTAGAAATTGTTTACATGTAAAAAATATATACAATTATTATGAAGGAAGGTCGGCTTCGTCATCGGAGAAGTCCAAGATCTTGGTGTCGAGACTAGTTGCCATCATCTTCCCCTTATCTTTTCTTTGTGGCTTTGATAGCCTTTAGCAAATTGGGAGATGATGTGGTTAGTTAGCTCAGGCAATTCTTGATACTCCTCGATGATCTTCTGCTTGTCGGCTTCGGAGACAGTAGAATTCTCATTTTTAGGCGTTCAATCTCTTTCTCCAACTCAGCGACCACCACAACTATATTTTTTATTTTGTTGAAAAGTTGCTCGAACTGATCTGTCAGAGTTGTGTATTGTTGACTTGGTTATATTTTAACTTTATATTTTGATGATGACTTGTGTTTTATACTAAATTCTTTATTGTGAATTTTTCAGGAACTTGATGGAAATAAAAGAATCTTTGGTGGCTTGATCATAAAGAATCAAAAGAATTAAGGATTTTAAGTCCATAGGATTTGCATTAATCAATTTTTTAATCAAGACTCTAGGTTATCTTATTTGCATTGTATATAAAAAGTAGTTAAACTAAATAAAAGTCTAATATTTAAATAAATCTACTTTTTAAAATTGATTTTCATAAAAGAACAAACATGTCCTATTTGTGATAAATCTGTAGATACCTATAATTTTATTAAATTAATGATTTGAAAAAAAATTGATGTGGCTGTTAATGGGTTCCATAAAAGAAGCAAATCATAAAACCTAAAATTAAGCTATACAAATCTTGTCTAAATCAATTCAAACATTTAAAGTGTTTGATTTACTCATACCATATCTACTGTTAGTAATTTCCATAAAAGAAGCTAATAGATTTGATCTAGAATGCTGTGCATAATTGGTGGTATTTATTTAAACAAAACCGTATCTATTTAATACAAGAAATATATTAGATCTTTCATTATTGATTTGATCTATGGTAAGTGTGATATGGCAGTGACATGATTGCATTGACAAATCTATTCGCCCATAATATCCCTGACTCACCTCCTTAATTATAGAAACAAAAGTCCGTGAGTGGGTTAATGTAATGATGAGGTTCATTATATGTGAATGAATTATGCAATATTAATATCTTGAAATCAGCCACGTCATTATGAGCATAAATAGAAACTCCCTGTCTTATGCCTTTAGAAAGCTTTTCAAAGACGTAAATATATATCTATCTAATAAAAGACAACTATTTTTAAAAAAAATTTCTTTCCCGCTTATCCTAATAAGTCATCTGCACCATCCAAACTTCCAAAGTTGGGATAAATCTGACCGTTCCTCATCAATTTTTTCTCTAATCTGCCACTTCCTCTTAATATAGAGCGAGTAAATGTGGTGGAGATCAGCTTCCTTCATTCTCGACAAACACGAACAACAACGTCTAGACGACGCCGTCTCTAAACCAGAGAGCCGTCTTCTCTCTTCAACTTTCCCCACATCTTCCATGGCTAAAACCCTCCAAAACCCTAACCCTAACATCTCCGCCTATTACCAGACCAGGGCCGCTCACCACGGCGTCGTCACCAGCGACTGGCTTGCCCAGGCCCAGGCGGCCGTTGGCAGCGAACTCGATGACGTTTCGTCCGAAAATTCATTAAGGTTGAGCAATTCTGGCAAGCCCTCCAGCATGATTGACGAGTTCAATAACTGGCAAAAATAGCCTGATCTGGCCGAGGCTGTGGCGGCGATTAGGGCTTTGGCTTCGGTTATTAGGTCCAGTGAGGCTACCACCATGATGGAGCTCAAGATTGACCTTAAAAAGGCTTCTGATTCTCTCAAGGTATCTCATGAATTTATATTAATTCCCGATTTGAAATTAGTCAGACAATTCTTTTGTTCAGAAGGCTTTAAAATTAGGGGTTGAGTATGGCAGAGTTATTACCTCTATTGCAATTCCATGGGGCATAGTTTCTCATTTTTTACTTCACAAATCTCAGATATGCGTAATATGAAGTCCATAAAAAAAATTATGTGCTAACGTTATGAGTGAAACTCTGTCGACATAGATTGAAATTTATGGCTTCCTTATCAGTCGCTTAATAAACCTATATGTTTATGCTTGGCAATTCAATACATAAAAATGTTCACTACTTGGTTGGCAAAGCAATATGAACAAATGAGTTTCACTTGTGCCTTAATATATATATTCTGGGATTCTATATGATATCAACTTCATTTGTAAATGTACTGAATTGTGAATTTGGATCGACTTCCATGGTTGCTGCTTTATGATATTGATGGATTTTCTATCTTTGTTAGCTCATACTATTTAGATGTTGAAATTCTATATTCATGGGTTGGTAACTAAATAGAATGAACAAGGAAAATATTGAATAAAATGAAGTCACTATGGTATAAGTAGAGGTATGATTTTAGATGATATTGGATTCTATTTCATATTGAATGGACTTAATATGTAAAATTTACGCGACTTGGCTTCATTCTTGATTGTGGACATAATACTCTTAGAAAATTTGCCTAACCTAAATTGGATTCTAATAAGATAACTACAAATTAAATAAACTAATTAAAGTATAACTTCTAACTCATGTGGCTATGGATATGTGTGAGTCAAAATTAGGATAGGAGCAGATTTGTGTGAGTTACTTACTCTGTTTTAGATACGTATCCGCCTAATACTCATGTGGGTATGGAATTGTGTGAGTCAAAATTGTCCTCACTGTCTCCATTTTCAAAGTTTCTAGCAGACCACCACCAGAATTCTGCTTCTTAATACCAGAACCCCCCATGGCCAAAACCTATAAAAACCCACTTGCCAAATTCTTCTATAACTTGACCCAATTCAAATATTTCAACAAATTGAAGATGAAACCGTGGAAAATATCGGTTATCGATTCAGACCCACGGCAACGTTTGTTCCTAAAGTCCAATAATTGAGTAGTGAGTACTGTGTATATCTCCAACGTGGGTTAACGGCCGGAGTTGCCAAATATTGATCGGTCGCTTAATTCTTCAATAACAGTCAAAATTGAAGCCCAAAGAACAATCGTTTCTTACTGGAACAATGGGGTTGGATTTTAGAGAAAACACGAATTTTGTTTGTGGATTATGTATCCTTTATTTCTTAAAAATACGTTCTTTCCTTTCTACTATTGATCATTTGTATGCTTCTTGAATTTGGAAAAAGGATCTTACCAAATTGTTTGGAGCTTGCAGATAAAGAGGGAAATTGGCACCTTGAAGTTCCTCAAACATCCTAATGTGGTCCACTTACACGAGGTAACTTTCTCTCCCTCTAATTACATCATCCCACATGAATGTTGCAAGAGCTAAATTGTTACAGTTCTTCTTCTTCTTAAATTATTATTATTATTCATGGAGGATTAGTTCTATAGCAGAATTTCTGTGGTTTTATGTCCAGAATTTTAGCTTTAAATATTGTACGATGAAAACTTTCTATAATGATGGCTTGGTTATTAACTATTTCTGTAAACACTCAATTAGACAAATATGATAATCTTATTCCAGTTAATAACTATTAGTATAATATTTTAATGAAGAAAGTTAAGAATGGATGGAGAGAACTGATTCTTTGCTCTAGATACCTTGGCAAATTTCTAGATGAAGCATGTTCTGGTGGGGTACTCATTGAATTTGGTGTAAAATAAATCAAGAAGGCACTCCCTAAAAATTCAGCTTAAGATGTGGACCTTGGATTTTTGGCATCTTTGCCGTATAGTTGTTGGATCAGATCTATTTAATCACTGAACCCGTTATATTTATTGTGTCCTAAAAGGATAGTCCATTTTTCACAAAGATCATAATTCGCTTGAATATAATTAAGTTTGGCATATTAATTTGAAAATAAATTCTCATTTTTTTGTGACATGCCAAATACAAAAGGTAAACTCTCATTTCAGAGGAAAAGTAGTATCGATAGCAATCCTTTCATTCTAAAACTAAATAACCCATCTAACTAATAAAACACAAGTGTTTTTGAAAGAAAAAAAAATTCTCGCTCAGCCTATTAAAAGATCTCGACCGTCCAAAGTTGGAATAAATCTAACCCTTCAAACATATTTTCGTTGGCTTCAAACATATTTTCATACAAGTTCTCATTCTTCACTTTTTCTCTCTCCTTTTATTTCCGCCATCTCCATTTTCTCTTTCTACAAAACCCCATTAAATTCTTTATTTTTTACCCTTTTTTCATGGGTGTTGGTGTTCCTCAACTTTTCACATGCGGTGACGTGTCCACAGTTCCATCGGTGGAACTCAGTCTCGACGATTTACCAGAGAGTTGTGTGGCTTATGTTCTTGAGAAGATGGACTCACAAGAGATATGTCGGCTCGTGCTTCTTAATCGGGCTTTTGGGGCCCTTCTTCTGCCTATTTTTGTTTAGGAATCGAGATTGCCATCGAATTATGATTCTCTTATTCAGAGATCGTTTGATGATTTTCCTTCCAATTTGTGTAAGCGGGATATGTATTCTCTCATTTGTCGATCCAATTCTTTTGATGGAGCCAGTAAAGTTTGATTTTTATCAGATTGCCTCCATTTTTTAACATTGATTTTGTAACGACCATGAATTTTAAACTCCTTATTTATTAAATATGTGATTTAATTTTAACGAGTAAGTTTTGTGAGTTTATTTAAATCTTATGTGGTGGTGAGAATTTGTGAAATGATTAAAGGAAGTCACTAATGAGTTATTTAAATTAGTGGACTGACCTTAAGGACTTTAATATCAGAGAATTGATAAGATTATTAAAAACTAAATATTCAACTTATTTGAGTATCGTGGTAGGATTTGAACGTGTTTGATTAATTTCAATTATGATTAATTAATTGATAATGTGTTGATTAATAATTATTATGAATAAATAATAATTAATGAGTAAGAGATTAATAAATATAATAATATTATTTACTTGATTAATTATTTCATACAAGTATGCGATATATTAAACCTTATAATATATGGTGGTTACCTTTATGTTATATAAAGTGCATGTGACACATTAATATGACTATACATTATAAACTATATAGTAAGAATAATTACATTATGAGAGTTACATATTAATATTTATGTGACAATACATGTGTGGGAAAACATTAATGTATACCTCATCAATATATAGTAATATCAATAAATAGTTGATCTCAGTAAGTTATTATAATGGTAACAGTTATAATAAGGAGTAATAATAATACCCAATTACTTTACATTTGGTATTAAGGAAAATGTGCATGGATTATATGTATGTACACTACTTGATATATTGCATTATTATTGGCTCATTAGAAATTGTGACTTTAAACTTAAGTATATACTATGTGTATATATATTATACAACCTAGTGTATTTATTATATGACTAATGTTGGACACATATGATATATACCTTGCTAGTTGCTACATTGCTGAGTTAACTGGCTTGTCCCATAATTAGAGTTCCATCCTCAATTTCCTCTTCACATGTATGCCCACATGCTATACTACACTAGCCTCTCTTCTTCTCAAATTCATCAATGCTAGCTAATGATTTCAAGAGGTGTGGAGTTCATGATGAACTCACCAACTACTCAACCACCAATCCTTAACCATTGCACAAACACTCATTCCTTTGGTTTAATCTAATGGAGAATTGCAAAGTCTGTGTAAATGTTTAGCTATAAATATAGCTCCCTTTCTCCTCATTTCATTTGCTGAGGATTTCAATTGAGTTAGGAAGGAGTATTATAGTAACATTGTGAGTATCATAGTAGCATTGTAGATTTTGTTTAGCAACAAGTTCATTTACAGAGGTATAACTCCATTTTCGATTTCTGTAAAATTCTTAATCTTTGATTCTTGGAATTAAGCATATAATTATTAATAATTGATTTGAGATATGTTGCTAAGTGTTATACCAACTTCTTAATATGTTAGAATTGCAATATGTCATGATAGAAACAAATTTCGTAATTGTTTTCTGAGTTGGGTTGCAGAACTGCCGAAGCAGTTAAGCTACTGTCACTGGCCAACAGCCTACGCAGCTGCGCCAGTTGTGTACTGGCCAGCGGCGCAGCTGCGCCAGGACCAGTTCCCAGATTTTAATTCCTGTTAAGTTGCTGTCATGAACTAGCGTATGGTACCTTGTTAGAGCAAGAATGTAAACTAGATTAACACACATATATGAGTATATGCATGTAGTATGAACAAGTATAACAACGTTAGTACACATGATTGACGCAACACTTATGGTTTTGTAATAAAACTTGTAGTTTCGATTGTGGACTTAGACATATATATAACATGTGCATATTCTGATATTCTAAACATGATCGTATAGTTTATATTGACATGAAATGCATGTTTAAATTGTGTTCACACACTAGCATACGTGATTGCAAGATTCTAGCGATTTTGAAATAAGAAACTTAAGAACTTTAAAAATTGAACTTGACTAAGGTTAATGTCTTTTAGATTTCTGACCATATGAGAACTTTTATATGGTTTAGATATGCATTCTAATACATGTGAGTCATGACTACAATGCACTTAACATGTGATATGATATCTTGTTGACTTAATGTGATTTTCGATGTGAAAACTTCGAATGAGAAAACTAAATAACGTCGATTACCATGAAAATGATATTATGATCATGCGAGCATGTATATTAAAGTTCATTATACCTATAAGCATATTAACATAGACCTCGTTTGGTCAAAGTGTGAGTTTCGCATATGCACGTATTCATAAGAAATGAATTTCTGAAGCATGAACTACGTGATTAAAGTATATGCGTGTAGTATACTCGAGCATGCATATTAAATATTGTTTAGCCTTGTTATGTGATAACATGACTTTAGTAACCGATTTTGAAGCATGAACGTGTATTGCTTAAAGTATGTGAATGGTCGGCATAAAGACATATGATTTTGAATTGAATAGGGTGAGCATGCTAGGATTCAAACTTGAAAGTATATTCTTGAAGCATGATTAATTTGAAATGATAAATATTCAAACCTATGTTGATGTATATAAACTAGGTGTTCTAAAACTATTAAATCAAGGACAGAGTTAATTGTTTATAGACTCAGTCATAGTGATTGACTTACATGAATTATGTGATAAACTTATATGATAAGTAGATGCTTGTAAGTATAGACTTATATTAGTTTATATCTACTAATTGAAAGGCCGACTTATTAATGTTAGGTCGTTTCAACACAAGTTAATTAAAGCTAAAACTTATTTGTAGCTGAGCAAACAGGTAAGTTTCCTAACTTCATTTGATTGTTATATTCAATGCAAGTATTCTAAATTCTTACACTATCTTATTCAATGAATCGTGTAAGCGAGTTTCTTAACTTCACTTTATTTGAATGCAAGTTCCCTTACACTCTTTATTGTGCAAGTTCCTATCCTTCTCATATTGTATTGAGTAGGTTATTATCGTATTGACGGTTAATTATTTAAAGCTTGAACTTTATTTCCAAGCATGCTATTAGGTGGTTTAATTACTTGACAATTATTCCACATCGATATTATTGATATTCGCACTTAGTGCATTTGAGTTCGTACAGTCTTGGACTTGTACATTTTGTAAAGTTCAATAATTCTTGAGCTGTGTTAGATAGAGTCTGAACCTTTGTTCGGTCAGACAAGTATATGAAATTTTATAAAAGCTATCCAAACCAATTGATGGTAAGGATTCTTAGACTGAAGAACACCCCTTATATATATAGGGGAGTACCCCAGGTATCTAGTATAAAGATACAAACAGCAGAGTTGAATGTTATGCATATACATGGCGTACGCGAGGCTGATCCCCTCAAGTACTATTCTGTAGCCAGTAACCAAAGGGTCAATCAGCTATTGATTCCGTTGGAGTTGTATAGTTCAAAAGTCTACTTGACTATCAGTTATTCTAAAAGCAATCATTATTCTTGCTTTCGATATTCATATTGTTGAATTCATTGTCAGATATTTTCTATTCATCATGATAGATCCTTTATTATTGTATTTCAACTTGCTGAGCAAACTTGTTGCTCATTCTTGCTATATCATGACTTATATTGCAGTTAAGCCCGAGACTTCAGGGAAGGACAAGGGTAAAGGGAAGATGTAGGATTAGTTTGCAAGGAGCAGACTTTATCTTTATGTTTAATTAATTTACTGTTATATAATATGAACCCTATTGACTATTCTAGGGTATGTTTGTATATTGTATTAAGGTTATCGAATCTTGGGACTAGTAACACCTTTTGAATGAACGACGTACGTTTATTATATTCCGCATTTTAGTTATCGTATGTTGTTTAGAGGTGGATGTTTATGTTAGATCATGACGACCGGACCGGGGTCAAAGGACCCGAATTTGGGGGTGTCACAGATTTTTGTGGCTTTGGTATTTTTCTCCATTTTGTGATAGACATCTGTTTTGAGAATAGGAAATGAATGAATAGTTAAGATACAAGTGCGATTGAAAAGGGATTAGTATCATTTCTTTTGAAAATTAAATTTTGTTTTTAATGAATCCATCTGTTGTTTTACATTGGGTATATATTAATGTAAAACCTAAAGATTAATGAATCTATGTTGTTTTAATGGATATATTCCTAAAGATTAATGCAAAACCGTAATTGCAATGATTTCTGTGGGAAATATTTTTAAATGGGTCTTATTTTTTGTCTTTGTGTGGTTGCGAAAAATTAATTTGTTTTGATTATGCTGATGAAATGATTTGTGCGGTGCAGAATGCTTGGCTGGATAAAATTTCAGGAAAGATTTGTTTGTCCATATCTTCAAATGGGTTGGCAATTACTGGAATTGATGATCGGAGATACTAGAGTCGTATTCCTACAGAGGAGTCTAGGTGAGAATTTTTTAAAAATAATTGTTGATTTTTATCTGTTGTGAAGTTCTCCAGCTATAGAAGGTTGATCTGTAGCTGTTTCTCACTAAATTGGTAATCCCATTTCTCTAGCTTCTCGGTAATTTAAAGATATTTTTCCATGTTGAGACTTTTTATGTTTTTTCCTCTTTTTCCCCATAAATTTACAACAATTATATCTATTATTTCTCATACCCACCAAAATCAAACACTCTATCTCCCCATATATAGCTTTTATATCATCTATGAACAATAAATCCTAATATTTTTTATTTTATATGTATTTATAGGTTTATGTGAATATGAAAAATCACAGTTACTACTCGAGCTAGCACTTACAATCAAATTCATTGATTTTTTCAATTCTAGGTGAGCTTTTTTATATGAATTCTTCTTTTGTTTCATATTTTTGGAATTAATTGTTGCAATCTGTTTATTTACTGGTAGTAAAATGAAGGGGGGGAAAACCTTAAATATATGTTTTGACAAAGAATAAACTTGATGCAAAAAAAGTATTTTTGGTGATGGTTGGATATTCTATGTTTAAATTAAAAATTAAAAAAATTGTTGTAATTTTTTCAATTATATTTTTTAAGCATTCCTGGTTGCTGGAACTGGATACAGTCATCATCATTCAAATGTAAGATAAGAGGGAATGGAAACTTTGATCTCAATTATTAATTTTTCATTTCGTTTGTATAGTCTGTAGCTGTACACTGTATGAACTCATTGTCTTCATCTTTTAATTTTATTTTGAACTTTCTTATATTACAACCTGCAAGGACAGGGGCTCAAATCTCAGAGTTCATTTCAAGGTACTGCAGTCATAATTTATCTATTATCAATGTTTGAAATCATGATATTTCAATTTGTTTCTTTATTTAGACTGTGGAGTTATGCCTATTCAAGGATGATGCTAATGTTTTGATATGGTCATGTTTTGTTTTATGTTAGTCGTTAGATAGAAATGAATGATTATTAATGTATATTGACTCTTAGGTTTTGAATTTATTTTCATTATATGTTGTTTGGTCTTAATGAAATGGTGTCTACAAAATTTTAGGGAATTAATTCCCTCAATCAATCATCCACTAAAGCTCCTCCTCCTCGCAACATACCTACTGACGTCTCGCCGATAATTGAATTCATTCCACAAAGGTACCTATTCAAACCCTATTTATTTATTTTTCTGCTAATTAAGTTTTCAATGTCACTCCTCTCTCTCTCTCTCTCTCTCTTCATCTTTATTCACTATTCATCCATATCTTCAATAACTTTTTATTAATCTATATCTGCATTTTTGAATCAATGAGATGATCTTGATCTGATTTGTCAAATATAATAGCTCAATTTTGTGTTTCTGTGTCGATCTAATTGTTATGAGTGATACGTATGATCTGTTGCAGATTTTTGAACTAAATCCTATTGTGCGGTTGAAATTTTGGAATTTACTCTTTTGCATGCTTCTGTTTCTTAGTTAGACTCTGAAAATTGATATCATTGATCTTGATTATGGTTAGATACGTTTTTGATGATTAGAGTGATTATTCTTTAGTGTTGATCTGTTTTGTTAGAGATGAAAACAATGGAATTAGTTGTTGGACAATCATTTAAAGCCTGTTTGACAGAGTTTTTCAGTTTCTCACTCAAAAACTTTCTACATGACATTATAAATTTCAGATTTGAATAAGAAATCTAAAATGACCATTAGAAATGTTCAAAATATTTACTACAGATGTAAAAAGAGTTAAATCATTCTATATCTCTGCGTTTTGGTTAAAAAAGTAACTTTTAAAAAGAAAGAAAATGTTTGCTCTTTTTTCAGAACATTTAGTTGACAAAAATTGAAAATAAAGATGAAATTGGAATATAGAAATGGAAAAGTAATATGGTAACCAGTGTTTGGTGCAAGTAATATCTATTAAAGCTGGTGGTACTAGGTCATGTTCATTAGCATTTGGTGTTGATCAGTTAGACAAAAGAGAGAATCCTACTAAGAATTAAAGAGTATTGGATAGCTTCTTCGGTTGGTATTATGTTTCATTATCTCTTTGGGTCAGTTACAATTGATAGATATTAATGTGACATAAATGGCAAAGTCAAATGTGATACAACATCAAAGCTATAATCCTAACCCGTTAGAAGATACGTAACACAAAAGATAATGTCTATAGGAGCACAGAACAACCTTTATATGCCATTACCCATTAGGTGAAGTTAATGACTAACTTTAACATAACTTCATACCTACTTCATAGTGTTTCAAGAAAGCCAATTGTTCTCTAACAGTTTCTTGAAAATGGCTTGGCAAACCTCAGTTTGCTGTGGGGTTGAAGTGCGTCCAAATTCATCAAAACTTATGTTAAACCATTTATAAACCTCCTTATGAATCACATGATATCTATGACAGCAACAGAACAAGCCAAGGAAACAACTATAAGATATTTGATTCATCTGTGTATTGAAATCAAATAGGCACCTCACTTCAAACTTTATATTACTATGTGCAAATCACTGTTTTATTGAAGTTTTTTAACTTTGTTTTTGAATATGTAGCTTCCAAGCATTTGAATGATCTCAATTTTAATCATTTTCTTATCACATTTTTTTGGATGGAAAGTTGCTTGAAATAACAACTACAATTTTTAAAATTTACTTTTTTTTTCAGAACAAAACTGATTTTTTTTCTCCTGTTGGGATACTATGTTGTTTCAGGGTGTTAAAGAGCTCTCCAACTGTAGACATACAAACTTTTCAAGAATTTACGGGATAGAACTTTAGTTCACTAAGGTGACGTACAATCCAAGTTATGGTGCAAGCACTGCCTTATAAGTGTATAGATTATAAGTAAATCTTTTAACCATGCGTTTATAATTATAATTAAATTGAACACATAAATTTATATGTACCTATTGGTATATTATGATTATGTTATAGATATTTACCAATGTTTTTGTAATAGTTTTTTGATGAATAGTAGTTTATGAGGATCTAAAGAAGGTGAAGAAAAAAAATGGTCAAATGCTCGCTGTTAATGAGGTAAATTGTATGTTGTGATGTTTAAAATTTATCTTTGGCTAAATTAAATATTAGTGATGTCACACATTGAATGATTGTGTAAAAAATAAACCAACTCTTAAATGTACTGGATTGGCGATCCAAAAGCAGATATAGGTGTATGGTATATATTATGGATTTGCGTGATAACCCTCTTACTGTTAGGTATATCTTATTAAAGTAATCATTGATTTATCGAGTCTTCACTATTCTATTGTCTTATGCTTATTTGGTAGGTGGTGTGTGTCGTATAAATTTTTAGGTTATTTTCATTAGGAATGTACTATATGTTTTCGTTTTTTTGATTTATTAATGTTTGATTTTTTGTGATGTTTTGTACAGAATTTGGTTCTCCACCACAACGTTCCTTCTTCGAATGAGGTGATAAGCCGAATAAGGGGTGTATATTGAAAGAAAAGTGAATCTCTTAATTTTATGCTACGATAATTCAAAATTTTCAATTCAATATTCAAACTAGCCCGTGCAATTTACACGGGTTATCAACTAGGGAGAAATAGATTGTGTCATTCATGAGTTTTTGTGCACAATTGGTGGCAAAAGCACAAGCAGCAGGCAGGGGAAATAGAATCCCAAGGTAACTATACATGTATGCCATTTTTTGGGTAAGCATATGCTTCAGTGTTTGAAAGTTGGGCAATTATTTTATTTTTGTGTTGCATAAGTTGGTAATGTTGTTCTTAAAAGACTATGGGAATCAGAAATCTAAAAATAGTTGTTATCTAATATAGGCTATAGGCTTTGATTTTGTAATTTTGGAGTTTGTTTAATTGTGTAATTTTTTTCTTCTTCCTCCCTTCAGTCTTCGAAAGCTTTTGAATTTAAGGGGAGAGGTTATAGTTGCCCTCTTCACTTTTTGATTTTGATTAATTTTTAGGTTCGTTGATTAAGTTAGGCTTGGTTTGCCACTGCCCATTAGTGCTTTGTAATCACATAATGGCTGGAAGAAATCGTGGACCTCCTTTTGCAATGAAAGGTGTCCCTCTTGTTGGATTGCCTTCTGGTCATGAACCTCCTCCATTTGGCAGAAACATTAGACCAATGCCACATCCTGCATTGCTTGAAGAAATTAGAGATTCTCAGTTTGGAATGGGTTTCAACTCTTTACTTCCACCCCAATAATTACCAAATAAACAGTTATAGTAAATATTGAACTATTAATATAGTATATATAGTCAATATTAGTTACAAACAAACATGAGTTCTTAGAAAGTGAATGTTTTCTTTTCTTTACCCACACACTTACCGAGCTTCAAAGAAAGCCAAGTGAAATAGTTAAGACCAAATAAACAGTTATAGGAAATGCTGAACTATTAATATTAGAGTGTCTTTAGTACATTGGATGTAATTTATTGGATTATTGATAACTAATCATCCTTAATCTGGCCTTTACATATCCATTTTGGAACAGGGAAGTTAATTAATTTTCGTTGTCAATATTGGCTTTTAGTGTCACTTCAATGCCTTCAGCCTTCTCACCTCAGTGGCAGGAGAAGGCTAGCGATTTCTTTTTGACTTTAAGTAAAAATTAACTTATAGATTCTCTGTATTTTGTAAATATCTTTATTTATTCTTTACCTTTGCGGTGAATATACTTAAGTTGCTGGTTCAGGTTTGAAGCTTAAAGAAGCTGGGCAATCCGCCGGAACATTTGTTGGTGTGGTTGCGAAGGATGCAAAAGGTAATGTAGCGGACGTGGCATAAAAAGTTGGGTCAATAGTGAAAAGTCGATGGTCATTTCTTCAGCAGCCATCTACGAGACATGCCATGCAAGAGCGTCTTATTTTCGCTGCTGCTACAACTGGCATGTTATTTAGGAAGGGTGTTTCAGAAACAAAAGATAAGGTCACTGTTGGAAAGACGAAGGTTGAAGAGGTAATTTTAGCATAGCTTATTACTATGCAGTCATTAAACATGCATTCTATTGATTAAATAATGTTGTAGGGTAAAGGTGTCTTTGGGAGTTATTTTATCTTAAGTTAAAGAAACAGATTGCTGAGTGAGTGAGATCGGGTAAATATATGTACAATTGTCTTGATTTTCACATGAATGTGTTGGAAAGTAAATTTTAAGGAGCAGATAGCCTTTCACTTTATTGCTGAAGTTGGTCTATTACTTGCTACATGGAGTAATCAACTACCTCCTCACCCTGCTATCATTGAGGAGCGTCTTGCAGCTCAGCATCATGATATTCAAGGGCTTTTGATTGATAATCTGAGGTTGGCAACCCATGTAGCACTTAAGCAGGAATTAGAAGCTATGAAATTCAACGAGCGGACCATTAATTTTAATCATTCAAACAAAAAATACTTTTTTCAATATTTTGTGTCATTAATTTTTTTTTCTCTTTTCAATGATTTCGTATTATTGATTTGAGTCTAATTAAAAATAGGAACTCAATTTTCTCAATAGTGGTGGCGACAGGAGTCTATATTCATATTGGTTCTGTTAATTTAATATTTTAGGCAAATAATGAGCATGTAGAGAATTTTAATGGACAAGTAAATAATGAGCATGTAGATATTGGAGCTGTCAATTTAATGTTTTAGGTAAATAATGAGCATGTAGCGAATTTTGATGGACAAGTAAATAATGAGCATGTAGATACAATTTGTGGCAAAATTCTTGACTTCTTTACATTTTGGGTGGGATGTCTATCTTGATTAGAATTTTTCTAATTTCCAACAAATAAATACTATTTTCACATTGTCAACTCACATTTTTCATTTATATTCATCTTTAAGTATTAAATAATTACACGAGTATTCGTAGTGCGGAGGCACGGGTTAACCCTAGTATATATATATATATATATATATATATATATATATATATATATATATATATATATATTAAAGGCATGATATATTCCTTTATGTGAATGTACTAACTGTATAATAAAGTCTTGATATCCTAAATTTAAATCTCACAACGGTCATGATATTAATTGGAGATATTCTTTTACTACTATGAGATTGGAGTTCCCTGGTACACAACGGTAATATATTTTCTAGCCTATAAGAAGGATAGCCCTAAGTCAGTTAATCTCACGAAATATACACTACACTAAACTGAAAAAGAAAAGCTATTATATTATCTTGGTGCGGTCAAGTTAGTTGTTGTGCAATTAAGTAATCTCTCATATTTTTCCAGCTTATTCATGTGAGCGTTAAACTGGTGATATTTCTTCTTACTTTGATCATTGCATTTAGAGTTGAGCCTTGCATTGTTAATTGATTAATTGTTTTGATCATAGCCATTATCTATTATAATTTGTTTTTGAATAGACTAAGTTTATAGTCTAGGAAGTTCTAATCTGGTTTGGGTTAGGGTATTACAAACAGGTTCAAGGAAGTAAAAGTGCTTAGGGGTGCATAAGGGAACAAAAGTGTTCAAGGGTTTTGGAACTTGGTTTGTAATAGAGTCAAATTCTAATTAAAGGAAATTAATAAAAGAGTCTCCAATACTAGTTGGTATTGGACGTGGAGGTAGGCCACTATACTAGAGGATAGAGGCTGAAGCACGTAAAAATTCTCGGTGTTCATTTGATTGCTTGTGTTTATTTTCCATGAAACTTTAAATTGAATTATAAATAGAATTTGGATTAAGTTACAAATTGCCTTAAGAAAATTCACATATATTTAGTGTTATACTATTTTCTATTCAGCAAGCTATATTCATAAAATAGCAAACTGCAGTGTTAATCCAGTAACCTGAATTTGCTAATCCAGTAAACTGAATTCGTTAATCCAGTAAGCTGAATTAAGTAGAAAGAAATTTTTTAACACAAAATAAAAATTGGTCATAGTATGTTCCCACACTTATTCAACCCCCTTCTAAATGTGCTTATCTGAATTTCATTTGGTATTAGAGCTTGGCTCTACTTATCTTGGTCTTAAAGGTGACTTGTAGGGAAAGATCCTGATATGGCACAGTTCGGGAACAACTACCAAGAAGGCCAATCAACCAATAAACCTCCTTTGCTATATGGAACTAAAAATTACAACTTCTAAAAATTTCGAATACGGATATACCTAAAAGAGATCCTTGGGAATGGTGGGTTGTGGAGAACAGATCGGTCATTCCAAGGAAAGATGATGGTACTCCAAAGACTCTATTAGAAATAGACTCAACCGAAACCTACATGGTTTCATATGATTCAAAGGCTATGGACACACTTCTTAGCGACATGGTGCAATCTGAGATAGACAAAGTTTCATCATGCAACACAGCTAAGGAAATATGGGATAATCTAGTAGTGAGCCATACAAGTACCTCCAAAGTACGAGAAGTCAAGCTAAGTATGCTTATGCATGACTATGAGATGTTCAACCTTGAAAAAGAGGAAACCATCAAAATGGCTCAAGCAAGGTTTCTAGTCCGTATAAATTCCTTAAAGCTACTTGATAAATCAATTCCATAAAGTGAGATCAATCGTAAGTTACTTCGAGCTATGCCCAAAAGGTTTGCATCTAAGGTTACTACTCTTCAAGATTCTGTTAGTAATTCTTCTATGGATCATACTTTAACTCTTTCGGTGAATTAGAAGAATATGAACATCAATTAAAGAGATATGATAATGAGGAGGAAACTCCTCAAAAGAAAGTCTTATCTCTTAAGGCAGGAAATGCAGAGGAGCTTGATGAAAACTCATATGAGGAAATAGCCATGATTTCAAGAAGACTCAAAGGGCTACTACAAAGAAAGAACAAAAGAAAGAATATTTTCAACTCAAATAAGTTCAAGGGAAACAAATAGAAGAGACGTGCTTTGAATGCGGACATCCAGGCCACTTCAAGAAAGTGTTGGGTTTGTACGAAATCGTGACGCAATCAAATTGCAAAATTAGCGGAAGCATGATATATTAAAGTTTAAAATTTTCTACAAAACCATTACCCGGATCGTATTTTTGTGCAAATTATTAATTTAAAACAATAAATAAGAAGTTATTAAATCATACCCTTGTGGAACGAAGCTTCCATAGGTACGAGTTCAACTCCTTGTTCTTCGTGATCTCCTTGAATTTCTGAGTTAGATTCCTTTCTTTGATCAACGTTAGCCACCCAAGTGTTTGGCCTCTAGAGGTGATCCACCAAGGAAAAAAATTATTCAAGAAGGAGGGTGGTTGACTATACCCTAGTTTTCTATCCTCTATAGAAAAGGAGTACTCTCCAACAATTGGAATTGCATCAATTGATATCTATTATAAGACTCCTCTTATATAGATATTGGTCAACCTTTCTAATCCTATTAGACGTGGGGTTTCATTTAATTAATTAAACTCCTTTAATTAATTTAGGCTTCCCACCACATTGAGAATAATTAATTAAATTTATTTAATTAATTTGTCTTCTAATCTAATTAGGAATAAATGAGAGTACTAATATTAAATTAATTCCTGAACTCCTTTAGAAATTAAAATAATAATAATTGTAATAATATTAATAAGACTCCTCTTATTAATTTATATTTAATATTTTTAAAATATTAAATAATAAATATTAGGCTATTTAATTTATTCTATCACCATAGATTAAATTAATTATACTTAATGCATTATTACGATTATGTCATTACATTCTTAAATAATTATTTTTCCTTTTATGATGTGACCCTTTAGGTTCTCCATATTAAACCGATTGTGAATAAATGAATTAGAACAATTCTAATATTATTTAAATAAATAAATTAAACTAATAATCTATTTAAATAAATAATATTTATTCTACAATAGGGATAAGCCTCCCTAGCGATCAACGACTTTTCAGATAATATAGATTTCAACATTAATCATAAAAGAACCTGTGAGTAAATAGTTACTGTACAATTCAATCCTTCCACCATACAATGTCCAAATTAAATATAAGACATGGAATTACTGTCAAGTCTTATTTTATTTAATTATATCTATTTCGATTAGAAAATGCACAACTCCAAATAATGCAAATTAGAAACTCCTTTCTAATTTCATTATGCCTTGGCCAAGGACTACTGGGTTGTCATTTAACGAATCACATAGGACATATCTCTTCTTCTACTAGAAGTGGTAGATTCTTTATTGACCATTCATTATCTCCATATGTAACTTATTACACCCAAGCATATCCTTTGATATACCTAAAGGTTTTTAAGGAATAAGTCAAAGTATAATTCATTACGTACAAGATACTATGATGATCTCAAGTCCAAGAATCACTTGTATTGCTATCACATTAAGAATTCCTATTGACGGACAAGTAAAACTTCATTAGGTATTTCATAGCGAGTCACGTTCAGTGAACTTATTCTCCACTAAGCACCTACATACTTGCTTTAGTGTTTCCACATAAATGATCATGAGATCAATCATCCTCATCTAATGAGCAAGCAACATATGTACTAACCTATTCGGATCTATTAATCCCATTTTTAGTAATCCAACGATTGGGAACTATTTTAGTTTTAAGCTTTCTAAGAATTTAGATCTCATTAGCATAATCAACATTATGATTCTAAAAGTATTGCTAAAAATTATGGGTTATTTACATATTATAAAAAACAGCATCATGTAGATAATTAAATGCCTTTAATAAATGAATTCTTTTATTAATAAATAAATAAGATTGTTTACAAAGTATATGCTTTATCATCATACATGATTGATTTGTATGCACACTACTATCAGAAAGATTGTTTTCAATTAAAGAACAAAGGAAAAACAAGCTATAAGGAAAATAAAAATAACAAAGCCTTTGTTACTTGGAGCGATAACGAGGAGTCCGAAGTTGAGATTAATTCCAAGGACGAAATAGCTCAAGTGTGCTTCATGGGAATTGAAGGTGAATCTAATGAGGTATCTCTTTAAGATTTTAATTTGTTAAAATAAGAAAATAAAAAATTAAAAGAAAAGAATGTAACAAAGCCTGTGAACAATATGAATAAGTTAAGGAGGTGTGTCTAGGGGTAACTAATACAACATAAAGGGTAAAGTAATTGTTCTACCCGATCTATGGGGACAACATTGGGAATTACATGGTCCTCGGGTTCGAGGCCTTCAAATTTCTCGTCATCTCCCGGCAAGACGAAGGCATTTTCTCATATGGGAAATCGTGTGGCATATCTCGAGACCAGGCAGTGTTTAGGAACCTCCTTGGTGGGTCTTCGGATGTCGATGCCTTTGTAGGAAGTTAAAGAGGAGGAGGAAATGGCTGGTTTCTTCAGCTCGAGCCCTCTTCAAGTGGGGTTTGGTTGCAGTTTCTTCGATTTAGGGCTCTAATGGAAGTTTTTGGATTGTTTTGGTGGTTTGGGGAACGTCAGTGATGGTAGCAGCTTCGATAATGGATGTGGTGGGTGGTATGGATAATTTGGTAATGTCTAAGGATTTTTTTGTGGATATTTTTGGAAGCATCGGGATAGTGGTTATTGGTTGTACGATAAGGGGTGGTTCGGTTAGTTTGGTGGTGTGTCGATTGGAATTTCTGTGATGAGGATGCTTTCAGTTTCTAAACTCTCATTAGTAATTTGTTGAGGGATCGTTTCAGTAAGGAGGGGTTGTCGCAATCTAGATGCCTCAAAGCCCTCTAGTTTAAAGATCGATACTGCTAATACAAAAGGAGAATAGATTAACACGTAATTAATACTAAATTAAAAAGGGAAAGGTTCGTATTGATGCTTACAACCATAATTGTAGAGCCAAGCCAGGTTAGATAATACTCCGAGGGGCCAATTGACTGTCTTCATATTGCTGTAAAAAAATCAAAATGTGTTGATTCAGCTCTTGGGAAATTTGGTGACTTTGAGAATGGGGTCATTTGGGGAAACCCAGTTCGGCAGGAGCTTCAGAATGGTTCCCTTGATGAAGATCCATTCTAGGTGCCATCCTTTGTTGCTAGATGGGGTTTTTATGGGGGTGGTTTTCTCGAGACAAAGGCTTAGTTGGCGTAGACCCGATTCCTTACACCAGGATACGTTGTATAGTGCAAAAAAGAAATTTAATCCAAGAGTGATCTTCAACTCCTGGCAAAATCCGATGAATGAAATTAAATAAAATACGAGTTCGACACCAGCTGTGCGAGCCCATTTCCAATAAGCTCGAGGAAAGAGGAGATGAATTTGTGCAGGGGGAATTAGATGTCATATTTAAGGGTATGGGGGGATGGCCACCCATTCTCCTTTAGGGCGCCAATACATCCTCTAGTGTGAAAGTAGTATACACGCAAGCCAATCATATTTTATATGATGGAGCATATACTTTGTAATCTTATTTCGTTTATTAATAAAAGAATTCATTTATTAAAAGTATTTTACTTTATCTACATGGTGCTATTATATTATATGTGATAAACTCATAGTTTTAAGCAATGCTTTTGAAATCATGATGATGATCATACTAACGAGATCTAAGTTCTTAGATAGCTTAAAACTAAAATAGTTCTCAATCGTTAGATTCCTAAAAAGGGGATTAGTGAATCTGTAAGGACCCGAATTTCCAAGAATCATTATTAATAAGAATTTAATGAATAAAATTCTTAGAACATGAGATAGATTCGAATATGAATATATCTGTGAGGTGAGGTTTGAATTACATAGGGTGATATAACTATGTAATACGTGATTCATAGTGTTTAATAGATATATATCATTAGTATATATTTATAGAGATGAATTAGTAGAGGAGATGGATAATATTTATCTATCGTTATTAAATGATTTATAGAATTATTTATCATGGTAAGATGATGACATTAAATATTTTTGATAGTCACCATTTTTCTAGAGTATATGTACGTGCAATTAATAAGTTTACGACAGTGCAACCGTACCCTTTAATGGTTGATATATAGGAGCTGGGCTAAACAATTCTTTCAATGAGCGGAGGTATATACGAATTAGTAACCGATCTAACTCACTATGAAAACAGTGTAGATGAGATGAAAACTAATTTGTTGGTTGTTTGTGGGAAACCATTCAGTGTACTATATAGACTACTAGTAAAGATACGGGGTGTGCTAGATTTAGACTTGTATATATGTACGTTGTTAGAGAAAGAAGGAAATCAATATATCATTAGATATGTATTGGTTAGAAAATTATTAATTAATCGAATACACGGCAAGAAGTGTAGATTAAAGGAATGTATATATGAGTTATATATATATATATATATATATATATATCTTGAATTATGTGGATTGGTGGAAAGAGAAATAATTATTATATTTTTCTAATAAAGATTATTAAAATAATTTCTTGTATTGATTTATTTTAATAAACAGGGGAAAGTGTTATTTTAAATAATAATAATAATAATAATAATACCTTGTATGTCTTTGACTGAGGTAATATGAATGAGGGTAGATATATTGAAACATATTTGCTATATGTAAAATATTGATGGGAAATAACTTATGGTCTATTTTCTATATAGAATGTGTACATGTTGTACATCTAACTATATTATCAATACTAAGATATTATATTTAAATAATATCTTAAAGAAATGAGTAAGTTATTTTTAATGATTAATGCCTCTATTGGAGATAATATTATATAATAAACTTATTATATCATGTTATGAAGGAATGATTAAACGGGATTTATTGATATTGCTATGTGCAAATATACATGTGATGTGAGTTAGTATCGGTGCGTATATTTGCTAGGATTAATTTAAAGGGAGTCACTAATGATTTATTTAAATTAGTAGACTAACCCTAAGCTTTATCTCAAAAGAATTGATAAGATAATTAGTAATTAAATGTTCAATTACTTGAATATAGTGTAGAGGTTTAAACGTGATTGATTAATTTATATTTTGAGTAATTAATCGATAAACGTATGAAACTATTGTTGTTGAGAATAATATATTAATGTGCAAAGGAGTAATAAATATAATGAGATTATATTTACTTGATTAATTGTTTTGTACAAGCATACAATAATTAAACCTTTAATATATGGTAGTTATTTATATAGTATATAATGCAAGGTGACGCATTAATGTGGCTATATATTATAAAAACTATATAGTAAAAATAATTGCATTATGTGAGTTACATATTATTGCTTATGTAATATGATGTGTGTAGGAAGACTTTAATATATATCCTATCACCTTATATTAATATCAATAAACAGTTGTTAATTGATAATATTTTTAATAAGTTATTATTAATTGAAATTATAAGCGTTGTGATAATGAGTAACGATAATACTCAATTAAAGTATAGTTGGTTTTAAGGAAAATGTATATGGATTATATCTTAATATATGTGTATCCTTATTTAATACATTGTTTTATTGGGTACTTAATTGAAATGACATTGTGACCAATTAAATGTATAAACTAGGAATATCCTAAGTGTATATACTATGTGACCTAGTGTATTTATTAACTAAGTGTTGGACATCTATGATATATACTAGCAAGTGGCTGAGTTCTTATTACTTTGCTTCACATTAAGTGTCCAACTCCTCTCACGTGAACAAACAAGAAGCTAGCTACACTCTACTCCTCCTCTCAATTTCAGCAACATAGGACCAATGAGTAGAAGGGGAGTGGGATTCATGATGGATTCCACCAACTCCTCACCAACTTCTTGTTAACCATCAAATTCTTGCTCAACCCATTGGTTTGAATTGATGGAGAAAACCATTGTCTGTGTCAAGCTTGGTCTATAAATAAGGCTCTCCTTCTTCCTTGCATTGTTGAGATTTTCTTGGAATTGATAGAAAGAGAATTAATCTTGAGTAGCATAGTAGCATTATATAATCTGTAACAGCAAGTTTGGTTTCCATCACAGAGGTGTAACTTCCCATTCTCATTCTCTGCATAATTTTCAAAATTCTTGATTATTGAATTGATTCATGGATTGAGTAATTAATTGATTGGGATATGTTATTAAGTGGTTATATGATGTTATAATAGTTTAGAATTGCTAAATGTTATGCTAGAAATGATTTTCGTTGGAAATTTTGTGAATTGGGCTAGCAAACTGTCGAAGCAGCCTGCGTCTAGTTTGTGCCCGGCGTAGCTGCTCCAGTTTTGAACTGGCCAGCTGCGCAGAGTCTGCTACAGAATTTTTGCTTCTGTTTCATTTTCTGTCCAGGCTAGCTTGATGGTAACCTTTAGTCAAGCATGGAAACTGATATGAATCCATAATATAAACTTCTTGGTATTACATGGTCATGTTAGCATGTTTTATGAAAGGAAAACTTATATTTTAAAAAGAAACTTGTAGTTTCAAAAGTGAACCTTGTCACGAACACATCATATGAGCATTCTGATTTTATGAACATGTTAGTATGGTTTATATTGACATGAAATGCATGTTTAAAGTTTTGAACACACTAGCACACATGATTGAAAGATTCAAATGATTTCAAAGAAGAACTTAAGAACTTTTTAAGTGAACTTGACAAAGACTTATGTCTTGTAATTTCTGACCATTTGAGTATGTTTAAATGACTTAGACATGCATGAAATCAGGTTTAACATGTATGAATAAGTACCTTGATATAGCATGAACATTCTTGACTTCTTTAGTATGCGATTTCTAAAGAAAGTTATAAGATTTTAAAATGAGCCTTGACACCTACTATTGATGCTTATGTTCTGACTTTGTAAGCATGGTTGCATGGTCTAGATAGGCATGAAACACATGCCTAAAGTATTAAGCACACACTAACATTCATGGTTGAAAGTTAAGATGTTTTCAAAAAGATAAACTTAGGCGTTTTGGAAAACTAAGTTGCATGATCATAGTGTATTAGTGTTCTAATATGTTTGAGCATACATGTTAGTGCTTTTAAATGTCATGTATGTGCACACACCTTACTAGACACTATAAAAGTTAGTTAAACATGAATTAGACATATTTTAAAGTAATTATCGATGCTAGTTGTACGTATATGATAAAGGTAATTGTGAGCATGCATATTAACTAGTATGGCACCTCACATGTATACGTGATGAACATAGTAGCATGTTTACATTATTATTTCAGAGTTATAAAACATAATCTTAATGATGCCTTAAGTGTTGATTTGTGCAAATGGTTATATAAACTCGAAAACTATAATTCCGTTAATGTTTGAGAAACGTATGAATAATAAGGATCATATAAGTTTTAAATATATGTCAAACACCTTTAGATAAGTGTGTGATACATATATATGATAGATTATAGTAAGTATGTATAGATAAGGTATACCTATACGTACATAGTTTTCTAAAAACGTGATGAGAAAGTAAAACGAAGGTTCTAAGAACCAAGTTAGATAACAATGTAATCAATGGTTATTATATTGAGAATGTATGGATATGTATAACTGATATGTATGAATCCATAATTGTATGATTGTGTAGGAATACACTAAGCGCAAATATCTTTAAGAAGTTAAGTCGTAGTTGTTAAACTACGCAACAGGCAAGTTTTTTAGTTCTTATTTGATATATGAATTCAATAACTGTTAGATGAATTATATCATGCCATGATAATGTTAAACTTATATATGAACTGTATATGAGATATTATGAGATTGAAAGTTGATCTGTGATAATATGCTTGTTATGTGAGAAGTAACATGCGTAGTAACTATTAATTGTTTATGAATTCATGAACTGAGTATGAAATTATATTCTATGTGATGCATGAAAACTGTTAAAATTGCTGAGCTGTCGAGCTCACTCTTGCAAAATAACCACTTTTGCAGGTTAAGGACTCACGATAAAAGTTACGTGCTACGTGATAGAGTTCGAAGATTTCAGTTTATTTAAATATATGTTCTTGAACCATGTTTAGGTTCTAGAAGATGTATACAATAGTAGATTACAATATTTTATACCTGTTTAAATTGTAAGGTTGTGTTATATAACGCATAGGGGTTTCGAACTGAGATGTATACGTCTACACAGTAATTCGAACACAGTGAATCATATTTTATAATTGATTCAAGGTTTTGAAATTGGTTCAAGATTATGAACTCAATGAAAGATTTTATTTAAGGAGATAGAAAAGTTTTAGTTATTCCGCATTTTTGTAACATCAATTGTGATGTATAGACAGGGATGGTATATGACCGAGATTTGAAAACTTATAAAAGGTTTAGGGTCATCATACAATATCTTGGATATGAATAGAAATTATATTTCTATATTGTAATAAGTGAAATTTATTCATTAAGTTTTGAATAAAAGATGTATAGTTCCGCGATAGATGTATCGTGACGGACAGGATCCGAGGTGTTTGAGAGACCCGGATTTAGGTTGGTCACAGAATCCGGATAGATTGGTACATAAGTTACTTGCTTTTAGGAAGAAGATAATTAATCTCATAAATATTTGTTTGGAGAAACTAAAGTAAGTATGTAGGTACTTATTGAAGAATAAGTTTACGGAACGTAGCTCGCTAAAGGAATAACTAATGGATTTTTACTCGCCTCTCTATAGGAATTCTTATAGTGATTGTAGTACAAGTTATCCTTGGACTTGAGATAATCATATTATCTTGTGTATGATGAGTTATGCATTGACATATTCATTAAAACCCTTATGGTATATCAAATGATATGTTTGGGTATAGTAAATTATACATGGAGATAATGAATGATCAACAAAGAATCGACCAATTCTAGAAAAAAGAGAGAATGTTGTAGACACTCGAAATTTTCTTTGCCCCAACACTAACACTGTAGAAGGGAAAAACCGTCAATCAATCCAAATTCGGCCACCAATGCCGGTGCTTCAATTCAAATCTGGCCACCAATGCCGGTCCCTCAATTCAAATCCGACTGCCAATGCTGGTCCTTTAACTCAAAACCGAACACCAGTGCCGGTCCTTAAACCTAGATCTGATCCCCAATATAGGTAACCTAAATTCGATTCCCAATATCGATATTCCAGCCAGATCCGATCTCTAATCGGACCGTTAATCCAGCTCTGATCTCCAATCAGACAGTCAATCCACCTCCGATCTCAAATCGGACCATCAATCCAGCTCCGATCTCTAATCGAACCGTTAATCCAGCTCCGATCACCAATTGGACCGTCAATCTAGCTCTGATCTCTAATCAGACCGTCAATCCAGCTCTGATCTCCAACCGGACCTTCAATCCAGCTCCGATCTCCAATCGGACCATCAATCTAGCTCTGATCTCAAATCAGACTGTCAATCCAGCTCCGATCTCCAATCGGACCGTCATCCAGCTTTGATCTCCAATCAGACAGTCAATTTAGGTTCGATCTCCAATCGGACCGTCTATCCAGCTCTGATCTCCAATCGGACCGTCTATCCAGCTCCAATCTCTAATCGGACCGTCCATCCAGCTCTGATCTCCAATCTGACAGTCAATCCAGCTTTGATCTCCAATCGGACAGTCAATCTAGCTCTGATCTCCAATCGAATCGTTAAATTAGCTCCGATCTCCAATCAGCCCGTCTATCCAGCTCCGATCTCTAATCGAACAGTCAATCCAGCTCCGATCTCCAATCGGACCGTCTATCCAGCTTCGATCTCCAATCAGACCGTCTATCCAGCTTCGATCTCCAATCCGACCGTCAATCCAACTCCGATCTCCAATCGAACCGTCAATCCAGCTCCGATCTCTAATCGGTCTCTAATCGGACCGTCAATCCAGCTCCGATCGTCAATCGAACTTTCAAGTTAAACCCCGATCTCAATATCGGGACTTCAAATTAGCCTCGACAGCAATCCGAGAAGTACAAATCAGCCCCGGCATCAACCCGGGAGGTATCGATCAACCCCGATCTCAATATCGGGCCTTCAAACCAGCCCTAGCATCAAACCAGGAGGTACAGTTCAACCTTGACATCAACCTAGGACGTGTCAAGTCACCCTCAGCGTCAAGCCGGGAAGTGCAATTCAGCCCCAAAGATAATCCTAGGAAGTCAGTTCCATCAAAGGTCGTGCCGACACCACAGGCAACCCCTAGAGGGGCAAAACGGTCGTTTTATCTAACTCTCAACAGATTCGGTCAAACTCAAGCCGAATTAATGCCATCAATGTCAGAACGAACCACAACGACGATCCCGAGTGCAAACGACGCAAGACAGCCCGACGAACAAACTGCAAGGAATTGAAGACTTGGTTATGAACCCGTCTTCTTGGACCCGAAAAATGTTTTATCCCATGACATTGCGACATTCTCGGTGAGGGCTTTCCAAAAAGGTATCTCACGCCTCCAACGGATGCTCCGATCAAAAGTTTGAAAGTTCCAACTTTGACTACGCATTGTCCGGAGTGCACGTACTTTGAGACGACCGAACTCGACATCACAGGCCCCACCTGAGGAGCCTCACCTCTACCTGCGGCAATCGCAGGTAGAGCTAAGGGTCCCTGGCCTATAAATAAATGTGCACCCCCCCCTTTATTTTCAAGTTTTCAAAACGCAGCGAAGCTCTGCCCGTCTGATTTTTCGACATTTACAGCTCTTCCAAACCCAAATATTTTCACTCCAACGCGTAGATATACCCATATACTACCACATATCAGAAAATAACCGATAGATTTGGACGTATAGAGCCTACGATTTGGGAAAAAGCCGTATTGCAGTCCATTGTAACTATTTTTACGATCAGAAAGTCAATACCACTACTTTGCACTGTTTTCCACTTGCACACGAAGTTTCATCTTCTAAATATGCCCGGAACTTAGTTCCGTGGCCATTTTCGTCAAAATTTGGTACATTTCTGTACATAAACGTAAATTTTTGTATTTCTACAACTCGGATTGACAATCCGTCAGCTTCAACAGCCTCAGTGCACTAGCACACACATTTTTGGCAACTCCGCCGGACAGGGTTGTCTTCCCAGTCCGGGTTTGGCCCTTTTTTTATACTCCCTCTGTCCCAAATTAATTGCTTAGTTTTGACTTTTTTTAGTCAAATTGACTATTTTTTAAAACTATTTTGTGTACCATTTTTGCCAAAATATAGGTGAAGAGGTTATAACAAAAAAAAGTATATACAATTTACTACTAATACCAATTTTTATAATGTTAAAAATATATTTATACATGCTTAATTATTAATTTTAAAAATAGTCAATTTGACTAAAAAAAGTCAAAACTGAGCAATTAATTTGGGACGGAAGGAGTATATATTTAACTACAAATGTACTAACATTTCAATTCTGTCAAGCCCGGATGTCAAATTCGTGGTAGTTTACCACTTTTATACATATTTACGCATATATAAGTGAATTTCAGCATCACTAATACTCATATCAGTCCTGGTTGACTACATTTCAGTCAATATAGATATTTATATATTTTTAGTCCGACCTGGATTACTTCGTGGCCATTTTACTGCTTTTGCACACTTCGCCATACTGGGTGCTCTCCCAGTCACTGGTTGACTACTTTTCTGTCAATTTCAATTCCAGTACGGGCACCGGCGTGAAAACCCATCGCCCTTATTACTGTTTTTATATATATATATTCATTTTTGTCACCGCTTGGATTATTTCGTGGCTATTTAAAGTTTTTATATATATATATTTCAATTTCCGTCCGGGCTTGCTAGTGAAAACCCATCGCCCTTTTACATCCTTTGTATATATATAATTATATATATTTCTTTACTCAATTTATTCAACTTCTACATTTAATATTCATTTGTATATGAATCTGCACTAACATATCTGCATGCGGACTAGATTTATCCAAATCTCGCCAATTCTAGCTTTCAACGGTTCAAATAGGTACCGATAGAACCTGGAAGCTATAATGGCTGAGATTTCTTTAAATCTAGTTATTTTTAAAGTTTCAGCTTTGAAAGCAAACTTGCGTCCCTTAGATCACTATCTAGTGGGAACGAAACGCTTTGTACACTCGCAGCCAGGATTTATTGATGAATCCTTAGTTCCATTGCGACGTGATGATGTATATATATCCATTTCTGTGCAAATTTGAACTGTGTAGGTTTATGGGCTACTCATATGTGAGCCTAGGAATCATGGGATTCATGATCAAATCGATCGGGATCTGATTTCCATGATAAAAAAACTCCAATTTACAGATGTACCCTGCCAATTTTTCTGTAAAATGTACATATATAGACCTTAAAACGGTTATCCGGATTTAAGGTCTCATCATAGTGAAATGTCAATTGTTGTGTCAGCGTCCCTCTGATGGTTTTCATACCCATAAGGAGACCGACACTTGTCTATTTCTGTGGTCAAGGATGCTTCATAGCCCGGCAAATCACCATTCACATCCAGCCTTAAGGCTATAAAGATAAAAAAATTGGAAGTATCAACAGGCTTCAATTCCTATGGCAGCGTAAGGGTTTGATAAATCAGCTTTCAAAACATCATTGTCAATCAAAAGAAAAGCTTTTGTAAATCAAATTAAATGCTTTTGCAAATCAAATCAAAGAATAATTTTCAAATCAAATCAAACCCTTAGAATATAGGTTCAACGAAGCCTGTCAAAACTTTTAATCAATGAAACATAGGCCCAATTTTCAAACAACATTCACTTACTCATTCCAGTTTTAAAGGGAAATATTGAAAAGATGCACTACCGTGTTTACACGGGAGTCGTGGGGTGCCTAACACCTTCCCTACACTTAACCAAGCCCCCGAACTCAAAACTCCGATTTCAAAGATCAAGTTTCGACAGTATCTAGCAATTGGGCCTCTTTTCAAATCAAACTCGGTTGAGTTGGTACAACCATTTTTCAATCTACCAACTGGCGACTCTAAACGTTCAAATCGTCGACATAAACACATATTGGCCTCTTTCCTAAAAAACCCTTCCAAACCTTTTTTCTAAATAAAAAGAATAAAGGTAGAGAGAACTTAGGAAGATCTATTTGAGGAAACCAGGGTTATGAACCAACCAGCGGGGTTCTTAAATTTTCCAACGTCAACAGGTGGCAACTCTGCTAGGGACAGTAGAGGGCTTAGGCCGCTTTCTAATCTTTTCAAATATTTCTCTTTCAAAACTATTGAATGCGTGAAATTCTGCGTCTCCACAGTCAATGGATGAGTGAATGATGTGTCTTTACATTGAATGAATGTGAATGAATGCTTTCTTGCTTTAGTACTTCGCACCCTTATTAGTGCTTCTCACCCAACTGTCATTACATGCATAAACAGTAAGGCACGATGTATGAGAATGTATGTTGTGTGTCCCTCTCACAAGGAGGATAATCCGGTCGGTGTTAAGTAATGACTCTGGGGACGATTAAGTCTCTGGGGTGCCTCATGAAAATACACCACTCAGATTCGCTCCAGTTGAACGATTACATTAACTTCCCTTCTAGTAGATTGCGATGATCTGGGAGCCTTCTTACCAAAACAAAAGCAGTAAGAGAAACCTAAGATAGGTCTCTGATTAACCAAATCCGAAGGAAAGCTTCTTCATACCTTCCTCTTTCAATTCCATGTCAAGTCTCTAATTTCTGAGGAACACAATGAAAGATTTACTTTCCTTGTCAAATACATGTCATCCTGCCATCAAAACAACTAACCTCGATTTTGCAGGATAAACACTAAAAAACACATCATGCATCCAATCCTTACCTACCTTAGGAAATTAACACGCCTACATTATGTTGTAGGTGTAAAAATTGGACCTGTCACCAGATCTAAATTCAAGAAAGCACTCAGTCCATCCGCAGACATGGCTTCAAGTGCTCCACCTGAATCCACCCCTGTCTCCAGGGAAGAATTCGAAGGACTGAAAAATCAGATAGTCGAGCTAACCGGTTTTCTGCGAGAACAAAGTAAGGCCTTTAAAGATAAACAATCTCAAGCTCATCCAGAACTAGGAACATCTGGTAGTGGTGTTGGTAGTCAAGATGTAGAAAAGGCCGAAACTCAGATTCCTGGACCACAAAACCAGGACACCACCAACAAGACTCCTGAGATCACCCCCCTCGTCAAAGAGCATAAAGCTGGTGACATTCTCAAGAAAATGCAACAGATAGAAGAAACCCTCTGGTCTACCAAAGGGACTGGGGCGTTTGGCAGGGTTACTTACTCTGACCTCTGCATATTCTCTAGGCTCGATATCCCAAAAAATTTCAAGTCCCTGAGTTCGAGAAATATGACGAAACGGGGGATCCTTACACACACCTGAAAGTCTTCATCGGAGAACTCGGATCCTATGCTGAGGACGAGAAACTTCGAATGTAACTATTCCAGAAGAGTCTAACCGGAGAAGCTAGAGCTTGGTATGCTCGCTTGGACAACTCCAAAATTCATAGTTAGGAAGAGCTGGACCATGCCTTCCTCAGCCAGTACAGTTTCCAATCACAGCTGGCTCCAGACAGATATCAAATAACCAAAATTAAGAAAAAGAATAATGAATCATTCAGAGAATATGCCCAGAGATGGAGACGGGTCGCAGCACAAGTTACCCCTGCCATGACTGAATCTGAAATAGTCATGACCTTCGTCAATATCCAAGAAGCGCCTTATTATGAGAAGGTCCTAGCGGGAATAGGAAAACCATTCTCTAAAATGATCAAGCATGGCGAGATGGCAGAAATGGGGCTCAAATCCGGGAAGATAAAAGATCTAACCGCCCTCGAAGCTGTCGCCAAACATATCCAATCCAAAAATTATGGGAGTAATCCCCGGAGGGTCTATAAAAAGAAAGACAAAGAAGTCTCCTTGGTCTTACAAGGACAAAATTCAAGGGGCGAGTCAAACCACATGCCCATTCAAAGGAGGAACTATACCCCTTTCCAAGCTTCAGCATAGCCTGCAAACCCTCAATTCTAGAAAAACATGGAAGTCAGGAGTCGAAGAAATTTCACCCCACTAGTGGATTCCCTCGAGAATGTGTTCAAACTTCTGACAGCTCAGAAAAAGATTGTTCAACTCCTTCCACCAACTAACACTAACGGAAGGAATTTCGATCCTAACAAGAAATGTGCTTATCATTCTGGATCTCCAGGCCATAATACTCAAGACTGTTGGTCTCTCAAGCACAAAATTCAAGACTTGATTGACAGCGGGGAAATTGTGGTAACAAAGCCTGACGAACCCCATGTCCAAGACAATCCTCTCCCACAGCACAAAGAGGAAAATATTAACATGATCAGCGCCTCAAATGGAGAAGGATCTAAATACATCCGCTACGTTGGGGAACCAAGTCAATCCAATCTCAGTAGCCCAGAGAGTTGGGAAACTTTTGAGAAGCGATTCCTGATGGAGCAAGAAGTTAAGTCTCTTAAGGAACAGATTGAGCAGTTGGCTGAACTGGTCGTCTACCAGCATCAACTCACCAGGAAGATGCTGAAGCAAATCTATCAATCTATTGGCAGTCATTCTCCTCCAATGGAAGTAAACTCCATCCCAGTAGGGATCATTGCTAGCTGCACGAACAACCAATGGTAAAAAATGAGTATACCCAGGAAGGTAGAAAATTCCTGTTTCAAAGGAATTTCACCAATCTAAACCAGTCAATGGAAGAAATCCTCCAAATGATGATCAACGAGGGGATGGTTGCAGATCTATTACCCCCCATTAAACCCTCAATCCAGAAAATTCAAACCTGGCCAAATATTTCAGTACCATTCCAACTCTCCCGACCATGATACAGAAGAATGTTGGGCACTTCATAACCTAATTCAAGACCTGATTGAGAAAGGTGACCTAATCAGAGGAGATCAAATCCTCGACTTGGCAGATAAAGATAGCCTCTGGATCCCCAATGCATGGTACCAGGACATAGTGGCTGTCGTATCCTGCGATAAGGAATCAATCCTCACACCCCTGGTACTGACAAGGAAAGGGGTCCAAGAAGTTCAAAATCCTGTGAAGGTGGATGCACCTCAGCCTCTAATCTTACCCTTCAGACCTTAGTATCCAACCATCAGTCTGAAAAAGGTCCCATGGAACTACGGGGACATTGAAAGCTCTACTTCAAACAACATTTCCATCCTATTAAGGGATAATCCATTATACTTGCCTCAGCAGGTAATTAAACCAGTTACCAAAGCAAAAGAAAAGGTGGCTGAAGAAAAGATCAAAGAGTTCCTCAACAAAATGGGACACAATGAAATCAAGATAGTGCAAAGCTTGAAAGACACACCCAAGCAAGTGTCTATCCTTGACCTGGTCTTATCATCAGAAGACCATCGCAACATTCTAGTGAAGGTACTAGAGGAAGCTCATCTGCCACATACGGTAGACACAGAAATTCCGTCACGTGATAGAACACATTTTCAATAACAATATGATATCCTTCACAGACGATGATATCCCGGCTGTGGGAAGGGGCCACCACAAGTCCCTGCATATAACTGTAATATCCTCCGGATACGTGATCGGAGGAGTACTTATTGACGGAGGATCTTCCCTCAACATTTGTCCATACGACACATTGGAAAGAAGAAGATCAATCCAAACTGGATCAAAACCAGTCATATGGTCATCCGGGCTTTCGATGGATCTCGCCGCCAGGCTATGGGGGAAATCGAACTTCCTCTAGAAATTGGTCCACACACCTTCTATGTATACTTCCAGGTGCTCAATAATGCCACTGGATACAATTTCCTGTTGGGCAGACCATGGATCCACATGGCAGGAGCATTGCCATCCACCCTCCATCAGCAACTCAAGTACATCATTAACGGCAGCCTCATCAAGGTTAATGCCGAGCCAGAATACCCTACCTACATACATGTGGATATGCCAGTGATTAGCCTGGACGAGGGGATTGAGCCTGCAAGTTTTCAAGCTTTCGAGGTGAGCGATATTCAATATCTACCAGTTGGGACACCAGCCCTAAAACCTAAAGTGTCCACTAAAGTAATGACCGTAGGCCAAGAGATGGTATCTTCAGGTTTCCAACCTGGAGAAGGGTTGGGAAAAGATAAGGAAGGTATCAAGGTTCCAGTCCAAATCCCAAGTCAGATGGGAAGAGCAGGATTGGGATATTCATCTGGGTCAAGCCACCGGAATCCACACAAACATCCCAAGTCTCATGCCTCTACAATTCTGCTCCCAAACCTCACAAATGTCGGCTGGGTGAAACCTACGAGGAAGATCCCTACGGTGGTATCAGCCATTCTATTTCCTACAATCATACATGTCCATGAAAGAAAAGCCCTCAAGCCTGAGGCAAACAGCGAAAAGGGAAAAGAAAAGATCCTGTACGAAGGACGAAACCCATTCGCTAACATGAGAGTCATTCTCAACTACGGGGTATGAATGACGAACTCCCCGACAGTGAAGACGACCATGTCCAAATTCCTCACATCAAGAAGAGGAATGATCTACAGAAAAGCCTTAGTCCTATTCTCAAGGATGTCTTAGTCATCATCAAGGACGAGGCGGACGAGCACAATTCCTTAATTCTTCCAATTAATAAGAATCTAACACTGGACAACTGGAGCAGTGTCCCTTGCCTAAGTCGAAAAGGGTAAAAGGGCAGAGAGTACATCTGCCCGTAATCATGCTTTCATTTACTGCTTATTTTTGATTACACAGCTAGAGCAATAACTTTTGTCATGCTTTGTAAATGCCATGTGTTTAAGTAGTTGAATATATTAATGAAAGCATTTTTGTTTTCAGGACCCAAGCATTGGATGTGTGTGTCTCTGCTGATGAGATGCCAACCTGTCAAGATGACTCCGACTTGGATGTAGAATTGAACTTCGACTTGATGGATATTGATTAAGAGGAAAAAGATGACTATGAGGTGCCAGAGGAGATCAAGGAATGGGTCAAAGACAAACCCAAACCAAACCTCGACCAAACCTCCACCATCAACATAGGAACCTCTGAAAACATCAAAGAATTCCAAATAGGTTCAGACCTCACACCAAATCGAAAAGCCGACTTGATCGTACTCCTAACACAGTACCAGGATGTGTTTGCACGGTCATATGAAGACATGATTGGTATATCCATAGACATTGTCATCCATCGAATGCCCATCAAAGAAGGGTTCAAACCAGTCAAACAAAAACTCAGGCGATTGAAACCTGAGTGGAGTCTCAAAGTCAAAGAAGAAGTTATTAAGCAATTCAAAGTCGGGATCATCATGGTATCAATATACCCCGAATGGCTATCAAACATAGTCCCCGTACCTAAACCAGGAGGGAAGGAACGAGTATGTGTGGATTACCGGGATTTGAACAAAGCCTGCCTCAAGGACAACTTCCCAGTGCCTTTCATCCACATTCTAATCTACAATACTGCGCAGTATGGCATATATTCATTCGTGGATTGCTTTGCTGGTTACCATTAAATCATGGTTACTGAAGAAGGCTGGGAGAAAATAGCCTTTATCACCCCCTGGGGAACTTTCTGCTATAGACCACTATCCTTCGGCCTCATCAATGCTAGAGCAACGTATCAGCGAGCCATGATGGCCCTCTTTCATGATATGATGCCTAAAAAAATAGAAGTATATGTGGACGACATAATCATTAAATCCCGTAGGGAGGATGATCACATAGACCATCTCAGGAAGCTGTTCAACAGGTTACATAAATACAAAATCAAGCCAAATCCCGTCAAATGTGCTTTTGGCGTCAAAGCAGGCAAACTATTAGGATTCCTGGTGAGCAATCAGGGCATTGAACTCGACCCCGCCAAAATCAAAGCTATTACTGAAATGCCCGTACCTCTTATAGAGAAGGAGAAACATGGATTCCCGGGAAGGATCAACTTCATAAGCAGATTTATTTCCCAGCTCACAGCAACCTGTGAGCCCATCTTCAAGCTGTTAAGGAAGAATTCCTCCACCACGTGGAATGAGGATTGTCAACAAGCCTTGATTGCCATCAAGAAACAGCTGATTGAAGCTCCTGTTCTGATACCCCCAAGGGAGGGATTCCCTTTGTTCATGTACATGTCCGTCAATGACAATGCAATGGGCTGCATGTTAGGACAGAAGGATGTTAGTAGCAAGGAAAGAGCCATCTACTACATCAGTAAAAGATTCAGCAGTGGGGAATAGAAATACACCCTGATCGAAAAGACATGCTGTGCATTAGCATGGGCCGCCATGAGGTTGCAACACTATTTGCACGGACATACGACCTACCTCATATCCCGCATGGATCCGCTCAAATATGTATCCAACAAACCAATGCTGAATTGTCGACTGTCCAATAGGCAGTTGATCCTACAGCAATTCGACATTGTCTACGTGACTCAGAAGTCAATCAAGTGTCAAAGCTTTGCAGATCAATTAGCAGAAGCACCTTCAAGAGGGTTCGAGCCCGTGGAGACATATTTCTCGGATGATGGGATCATGACAATTCAACAACTCCAGTTTGAGAATACAGTCCAACCATGGAAAATGTATTTCGACGGAGCGATAAACATGGAAGGTGCTGGAGCTGGGGCAGTTCTCACCTCTGGTACAGGTGATCAAATCCTGTGGCTACCAAACTTTAATTTAGCAACACCAACAACACGGTCGAGTATGAAGGCTATATCATGGGGCTGAAGCTAGCCCAATCCATGTCTATCAAACACCTACTCGTCTTCGGAGATTCCAAACTGGTCATCAGACAGACTACCGGCGCGTATCTCACCAAAGAACTGTATTTGCTGCCCTACCATCGGCAAGTCCTCAAAATATCTCAAGAATTCGAAGCAATAACCTTCGTTCACATTCCTCGGGGTCGAAATGACTTTGCTGATGCATTAGCAACGTTGGCTTCATTAATCCACATGTCCGATAAGAGTGGATTTCCCAACATTCAGTTTATAATTCAAAAAGCCCAGACATATGGGAAATATATGGGAGAAGTATCAGATGAAATACCTCCTGTCAAGCAGCCCTGGTTTTAAGACATCAAAGAATATCTCCGTGTGATGGATCCACACCCGCTGGTGCAAGCCAATCAGAGCAAAAACAAATTCTCAGAATGGCCATAAAGTTCTATCTGAGCGGAGATGCACTTTATAAAAGGGATGCTGGAATAGGCCTGTTAAGATGCCTCGATAATGAGCAAACCCAAAGACTAATGGATGAAGTCCATGGCGGAGTCTGTGGTCCACACATGAGCGGCCATCTGTTGGCCAAGAAGATAATCAGAACAGAACATTACTGGATCTCGCTCAAAGCTGATTGCGATGATCACGTCAAGAGATGCTTTCAATGCCAAATATATGGAAATGCCATGCACGCTCCTCCAAATGAGCTGCATAACATGAGTTCACCATAGCCTTTCTCAATGTGGGGAATGGACGTAATAGATCCAATGGAACCCAAAGCCAGCAATGGTTATTGATACATCTTCACTATGATCAATTACTTCAACAAATGGGTCGAAGCAGCCTTTTTTCCCAAAGTCACAAAAGAGGTCATCATCAATTTTATCAGAAACAATATCGTCTATAGATATGGACAACCGGAGGTGATCGTATCAGACAACGCCAAAAATTTGAATAATCAAATGATAGTGGATCTGTGCAGTAAGTTTCACATCAAGAATCTCAATTCCGTCATCTATCGGCCCAAGATGAACGGCGCTGTCGAAGCGGCCAATAAAAACATCAAGAAGATCATGCAGAAAATGTCTGCCAATCGCAAGGACTGGCCTGACCTACTTCCTCTAACTCTGTTAGCATACAGGACGTCAATGCGCACCTCTACTAGGGCTACCCCCTACTCGTTGGTCTATGGCATGGAAGCAGTCCTTCCCATAGAAGTAGAGATGGAATCTTTGCGAGTGTTGATCGACGCTCAAATAGATGAAGATCAATGGTTGCAAGATCGGTATCACCAACTGTCTCTGATAGATGAAAAGAGAGCTACGACCATTTATACCGGCAAAGGATCGCCAGATCCTACAACAAGAAGGTCCAAATCTGACAATTCAGAGAAAATGACTTGGTGCTAAAGAAAATCATGGCCAATCAGGATGAAGCCAAAGGAAAATTTGCCCCAAACTGGGAAGGCCCTTCTATTGTCAAAGAAGTGTTGACTGGGGGCGCTATCAAACTACAAGAGATGGATGGGACCGAATTTCCCCAAATCAACAATTCAGACACCGTGAAAAGGTATTACGTCTGAAGCACATGCATACCCGCATCCGGGTCCTACAAATTAAATCAGGTTCGGTTTTTCACTAGAAAGTCAGAACTACGAATGGCCTGATCTCCCTCAACCCGGGAGTACGTAGGCATCCATTTCTGGTGCGGTCAAACCAAATAAAGCTCAAAAACTCATCAAACCAAATAAAAGTTCAAAAACTCATCAAACCAAATAAAAGCTCAATAACTCATCAAACCAAATAAAAGCTCAAAAAACTCATCAAACCAAATTCAAAATCCAAGATAAATACTTTTCAAACCTCTCCATCCCGGTACTAGCCAGAACTACGAATAACCTGATCTCCCTTAACCCGGGAGTACGTAGGCAGCCCCCTATAGCGCGGTTTGACCTTCAAGAAAAATATATATAAAAGACCAGTTCCAAGACACCAAAGACAAATAGAAGCTAAATTCTATCAAACTACCCTGGTCAACAGGCCCATCTGAGATACTCTCTGACATCTCAACTGTCAGTCCATCAAGGAGAAGCTCAAGATACATCAATAACTGCGAGTCATGAAAGAAGTGGTAATCACTCAGTAATGACAATGCATCTCCAGTCAGCGAAGTGCATCAAAAATATATTTCTCTGATATATAAAAACTGCTTTATATACATAATGCTCTGTACCGGACAAAAATGGCTAACCTAGTCTGTGCAGGAAAAATAAAGCTAGTCTATGGACCCAAGGACAAGCGGGTCAGCAATTCCAGCATGGCATCTCTCTCCGAAGATGGTGGAGCAGCCGTAAATGCAGTCCACTCAGCATCCATATAACCCAGAACATCCACAGTCATCTACAAGGTGGCACTGTGGTCATCAATATAAGCACTCATCTTGGTGACCAAACCATGAGTGTAAGATCGAAGAGCAGTACTATCAGCAATGTGGAAATCACAGGAAGCTATAGCCTCATCCCTCTCCGCAAAAGCTGCACCTCAAGCAATCAAAGTCTCCTCGATCTCAATATATGCTGCATCCCTAGCCGAGCGAATCTCGTCTCGCTCTACAACTGCAGTATCCAGAGCAGAGCGGAGCTCGTCCCGCTCAATCAATCCAGCATCCAAAGCGGCCCTAAGACCATCCCTCTCAGCTAAAGATAAATCTCTGCCAGACAAGGCAGCCAACATCTATGCTCTAGACGAGTCTCACTCAAAGGTCATCCTGAATAGTGAGTCTGCTAAAGTCGGATCTGTCCCCACAGGAATGGTCGAGGAATCACTAACCAGAGCAGCGGTCAAACTCGTGAATAGCTTATCCTTGGTATGAGAATCTGGATCCTCCATGGGCTCCTTCTCGTCAGAGTCCACACCAGGAGATGAAGAAGCCTCTGCTACCACTCCTATCTCTGCCTCTAACTATGCAGAATACTCCGGAGAACAGCCCGGATAGCTACTGGAGAAATTAGCCCTCTCTCGATGAGTCCAACACTCATATACTCTGACCAAGTCCGCGGAAGACATGGAAGAAGCCGACATCCTCTAATCAGCAGACCCCTCGAAATGGTGCAAACTCTGCAGCTGATCAAACTGACACATGACTGCCAAAGGATGATAGGTAATCACTCCTCTGAAACCCGCTAGGGGAAAATAATCCAGGCCAGATGCATGAGTGATAAAGCTATACGGGGATGCTAGCCCTGAGCATGGAAAGATCACAAATGGATGCTCAATATCTGACAGAAATGTCGACCAAGACTTTGCATCAATGCACTTTGCAGGCTAAAAAGAGAAAGTTCTGGATGTCTTGTGAGTAAAGCAAAAACCCCAAGGCCTGAAGGATCCAATCGATCGTATATGGGACATCAGCCATATATACAGCAAAATCGAGTTATCCCTAAAAAACCCCTCTAGATGGGTACTACAATAAGTGGTGGATCTAAATATCTCAGCCAATATCATCGGGATGATGGTGCTACCCTGTTTAAGGGCTCTAACCACTACTACCAATCCCACATCTAGATGATCTAATCGCAACGGCATGTAGACATATACCACAACACACATCAGCAGGATATCTATCCTGGCCGCATGCCATGCCTCTGTTGAACAAATAAAATCTTTGACGTGGCGACCATAACTGTCAAGCTTGCCAAAGCGCTCAATCAAGAAGTCCATAGAGATCACGTACCCCGAAATGATCTCATCCATAACTACACTCTGACGGAGACCGGACAGCCTGATAAACGGCCTCCTCATATCACTAATCGCCGTCCGAGAGCACGGCAACTCTAAATCTAAGCCAGTAAATCTCTGGTATTCCTCTAGAGTTGGTGTCAGCTCACGTCGCCCGAAGTGGAACAACTACGTGTCAGTAATCCAGCAGGGTAGAAGGCCCTCAACAAATTTGACTGGAACCCAAAAATCCGCAAAGGCCAATGAATGCCCCAACATCTGGTCCACAGTCCCCCTAATAGAAAAGGGCAGACTATCATACCAGGACCTCAGTGATGTTGCCACCGTAGATGGTCGTAAATGCTCAATACGGCTAACTGCAGACGATGTCATCTATAGCACCGTACCACAAGACCGTACAGAGGTCAAGTCAAAACACAGCTGTCTGAATGCATACACATGACATAATACATGCATGATGACAGTAATATAAACATAATGCAGAAGATAAGATATGGCTGGAATATCTATAAAAAAGCTATCTACTGCATACAACATTCCTATAGCCTGATACAAATTGAAAGGAAGAATACAGGAAAAATGGGGCACCACCACCCAACTACAACAGTGGTCTATCAAAATGATGGCACAAATGCCAAAAAGCCAAAATAGTGGCTGACCAAAAAGTATAGCTCCAATAGCTATCAGAGGAAGTCGTAGACATCAGTGTTGAATCAATCAACCTGTTACATCTCCTCTGTCTACACAAAGCTGCTAGGATCAAGCACATCTGGGCGATATAAGGGAGGATCTGCCCCTGTATAGCTGCTGCTAAATGGACCTAAAGACGGACCTGCTTCTGAGCTGGATGGGTCAAAATAAGATGCCTCTGACAGATCTCGGCCAAGGTGCCTAATAAAGAAACAAGCCTGCTCCAACTCCCTGGTTTGATCTACTATCTGGTCTGCATGAGTCGGCTCCCTGAGGCAAGCTATCCAATCCATCATCATCACGGATCCTGGCACCATATCTGCCATAAACTGGGTAGCCCGAGTCTGAGCTCTAATAGTACGAGAGCTCCACCATCTGCCAAATGCCACCTGGCTGTACGGACCCTCTGATAGGGTAAAGCCATCAATGGCCTCCAAAGGGATGTCTGTCAAAGGCACAATCAATGGCTAATGATGCCAAGCTGGAGGAATAATGGGAATGCTGATCTCTTCTATGATGCTCCTAATAGCACGCTCTCCAAGATAGAGTTCCCAGCCTCCTGCAGTCAATAACGGTACCCTGGGGGTCGATAAGTCAAACTCCCGGCCAGTAGGGACTCCTCCCCCGAATTTGATGGTCAAGTGCTTGGATGCGTACGACGTCCAGGTGATCAAATCCGCCATCAATAGCTCCAACTGAAGATGGGCATGAGTGAATCCCTCAACAACAGGGACCTTCGTCAAAGTGGAGTGATGCCATCTCCGTCCTTGAGGATAGGTCTCCAGACCTAAAGTAGTAGCGGGTCATAGGCAAGGAAGCCTCTCAAATGACCAAAGTTGATCATGTAAATATCAAAGGTCCTCAGTGTGATCAAGACTGACAAAAATGCTAAAATCAAAAAGGTACAGAAAGATGTACTCACTAGCAGGAATGGGTAAAATCCTAACCAAGCCTCCGTCGTACCCTCCGAAAGTATGCGCATGCCCTGAAGAAAATAGGTAAAGGTATAAGAACCCCAATCATAGTCACTGAGGCGCTCTACCTGTCGAGTGGCGCTGATCAAAGTAAAGGACACAGTAGACGAGTTGTCTGCCACGAAATAACCCCTGATGATCGACAAAAGCAATCGCCTTAGAATACGTTCTCTAGCCCTCTAGTCATCAGGCGAAGGCAACTGCAAAGTCCCATCCTGGGCATCTATACTCAAGGGACCAGATCGGACTGCCCAACCCATGAATGCCATCGTCGGGACTCCCAGCAGGGGCCGAACGATAGCGGACGAAATGTCAGTCATGACCGGCACTGACTCGCCCTCGAACTCAATGCCGGTGATAAATCTCCAGTCCATAAGAGTCGACATCACCTTGCAATCCAGTAAATGAAGGGACTGAGTCTGATGGAACCAGCGGTCAGACAAAGCCCTCATATACCCCCAGGGGCAACGGCGGGGAAGGATCAAGAAAAAGGCCTAAAATCCCCAACCATCTACAATCTCCCTGTAACCCTCATGCAAAGTGTGATATAGGTAGTGCACGCTAAACTAGTTCCCTCGAGGCTGCATAAAGCCGGGAACCTGCATCAAAAACCAACCCAAGTTAAAAACCTGAGCCCTGAAAATAGCAAGAAGGAAGGAAAGAATCTAGAGAAAAGAAAGACTTCAAGTCACCTCGTTGGCGTGAAGATATCTTGAAGGATGGCGACTCAAGTAGCCCAGTAGCTCCTGAGTAGGCACAGCAATGCCTGGGACAGGAACGGCAAAAAGAGCCTCCTCATCATCAATATCCAATGGCATCTAGTTCTATATGGGACGAATCCTGCCCTCTACCAGTCTACGAGGCGTCCTAGCCAGACGTGGCTGTGGCACATCAGAAGCCCTCCCACGTCTAATACCCGAGGAGACCCTACTAGAATTGTCGGGTCTATCAAAATCCATCTACGGCAATAAGTCTCCAAATTACCTAAGAAAGGGTGCGGTAAGCCTAAAACCTGGGGCTTATCATTTTCAATTAGTCCAGCATATATCTCTAGGTCCTAAGACATGCATGGGTCAGTCAAAAATATCCAGTAAAGTCAAAACTGCATGTTTTCAAAACCTAACAACTCAAAAAAATTGCATGGGTCAGTAAAAAAAATCCCCACAGAGTTAAAAATGCATGTTTTTAAAGCCTAAGATTTTGGAAAATTTTTGTCAGAGTTTCCTCTGTAAAATGGACTGTCCACATGCACACAGCCATGCCTAGGTGGCTATTCAGTAGCACACGTACCCAAAAACGGAAACAGTTTATATTTATGAAAAAAACAAAAATCAACCTCACATGGTAGCCAAATTATCGTGGACATTTTTAGTTGAAAATCCAGGCTCACTAAGCCTCAAAAAGGATAACTAAACAGATCAAAAAGTACAAAAATTGACTATCTCAAAACCTGAATTTTCTTACATCCAAACGTGCATTACAGTAAGATATGCATACATATGTAGTCAAAAAAAATTTTGCAGGTCATATAGGTATACATTTTTCATACATTGCGTCTAAAAGCACCCTAGGCGGTTCGTATGCTTTTAACGGTCAAAAACTGCAAAAAAAAAAGCATGTAAAAGATTACATGCGCTGCGCTGAACGAGTAGGAACTGACAGATTCAAAAAATAGTTGTCCAAGCTCCGTAGATTTGAAAAGAAGATCGGAATCCTTTCGAAACTCAAAACAGAAAACTTGCAAAATAAAAATCATGCAGCATATTAAATAGGCCAGGTAGCCGCACCTCCACCTGCGGCTGTCGCACCACTACCTACGGCAGCGCAGGTGGGTCCCACTTCCCCCGGGCCCGATTCGATTTAAGTCAAAAAGGAGTTTAAACGGGCTGCCAAGTCAAATTTGAAGAGAAATCGCTACGCGATTTAGCGGTTTGGCCAGAAATCTTGCTTTTAAGCAGCGTAATCCTAACGAAAAGGGAAATTTCACGAAGACCCTTGGTATTCATCCCGGAGCCTTGTCCGGGGATCAACAAGTCAAACTATGGAAAAATTACACAAGAATTGCGCAAAACTGCCGAAAACTGTCATTTTTCGAAGTTCAGGTACTGACAAAAGTAGTTTCAGCCGTTGGCTCAACTCCAGCGAAGTTTGGGTACTGACCAAAGCAGTTTTAGTCGTTGGATCAGCCCCAGCAAAGTTCGGGTACTGACCGAAATAGTTTTAGCCTTTGGCTCAGCCCCAAAAAAGTTCGGGTACTAATCGAAGCGATTTCAGCCATTGGCTCAGCCCCAGCAGAGTTCGGGTACTGACCAAAGCAGTTTCAGCCGTTGGCTCAGCCCCAGTGAAGTTTGGGTACTGACGGAAGCAGTTTCAACCGTTGGCTCAGCCCCAGCAAAGTTCGAGTACTGACCGAAGTAGTTTCAGCCGTTTGCTCAACCCCAGTGAAGTTCGGGTACTGAACGAAGCAGTTTCAGCCGTTGGCTCAGCCCCAGTGAAGTTCGGGTACTGACCAAAGCAGTTTCAGCCGTTGGCTCAGCCCCAGCAAAGTTCGGGTACGGACCTAAGCAGTTTTCAGCCGTTGGCTCACTCCCATCAAAGTTTTGATACAGATCGAAATACAGTCCAACTGTTAGCTCAGCACCAATGACGTTTTAACTGTCGGCTCAACCCTAACCAAGCAACAGAAGGGATCCGGTGACGAAAGCAATTATAATAATCCATCACAAAGGATAGAATATGTTATACACATCCTCAAAGGGATCATTGAGGTAGTATCAATCAGATCAACCTCAGTCAGAATCTATAAAGTTATCGTGGAGAACGACCTCCCCAGCAGATCCAGACGAGGACAATCTGTGATTGTGACACCCCCAGAATAGGTCCAATCCACCCAACCCATTCTTGGTCGCCAAACACATGGTACAGAATCCAAATACAATTTTTTATAACAAAAGGTCGTGAGAAATACGACCATACAAGCTGTGAGCTTCAATACATATCGTATATAATACGAAATATAAATGCTCAACTTCAGTCCTCGACAGTTTAAATTATTATCACACTATTATACAAAAATAGTGAGGACAACTACTGCTCTAACTCGGACCATCACTCTATCCCCCGGCTACTACCTGCGACATTCTCATTTCCTGAAAAGGACAATAGAAGAAAAGGGTGAGCTCAACTAGCCCAGTAAAGAACATTATGACTATGATAATAAAGAATAAATTATCGTTAGTCTTCAACAAATCGGATAAAATAATATGGACAACAAGTTTTAGATCAACAACTGCAGCGAAAATAACAATATATCATAAGAGTTAAGTAGAGAATGATGTCTACTATCTTCTATGATTTAAAAGTTCACCATCAATATTTTATCCCTGTCAATCAATATATATCTCAAATCAAATATTCATCTTTGCACTACGGGCCAAAGATATTCATTTTTATCACCAGTGGTCATGTTCATCTCAACACTTGTCATCTTTGCACTACAAATTAAAGATATTTATCAAGTAATCATTCATCTTTGCACTACAAGCCAAAGATATTTATTAAATAATCATCCATCTTTGCACTACAGGCCAAAGAAATTCATCAAATAATCATCCATCTTTGCACTACAGGCCAAAGATATTCTTTTGTATCACTATTTAGGACTGAAGATCATGAAAATATTTTTAAAGAACGAATCCAGCGAGATAAAGGACAAAAATTAGATATTCGTAAATTGTTGTTTGATTTATGTAACGACAATTAACGCGCAAGTATACGCGGTCAACAAGTAATATAAGATAAGTAAAGATCGTTCCCACGGAGAATTAACAAATAAAAGGTCGCCAAACCACTAGCACATAATCGCCTCAGTCTTATTTAAACGAGAGATAAAGAGTTGGAATTAAAACTAAGTTAACTAGGTAAGGAATTAAAATAAATAAACCTAAGGTAGAATCAGATAATGAAGGCATGAGACTCCAATTTCCCCTAATGATTCATCTAAGTCAATTCACTTCCAATTAGGTCAAATTAATTGTTAAGAGTGCTAGCCGAGAACACGAAAGTGAGAGAAGGCCATCTTTCGATGCACCTAATCCATATCACGTGCAATCCACAGATGATAGAATGCACGTGAACACCCACATTACCTAAACCACTATATGTCTATGCGATTTACAAATAATTAGGGTTTAAGGTCAAGTCCTCTATTGGCTACGAGCGGCGCTTCGGTATATGTCTATCCTAAGCACAAATCATACATCCAACGCCATGTGAACGTACAATCGCTCGCTACTACAATTTGATCTAAACCCACATTTCGTCTTTCAATCCCATGTGGGTTATCACAGTAATTGGTCATGACTCAATTAGGCATGGAAAATAAATATCGCAGTAGACAATCACAAAACAATCAATAAGAACCAACATGGAAGAGAAATTAATATAGACTACTCATTAGATTCCATTGGAACCTCAAGGTATACTTTAAGTCATAGACAACTCAAACATACCATCCACATGTAGCATAAGCATCGTAAGAACACAAATATGAATCAAAGAGAAAATAAGAGTAAGAAATGCAAATCTGATTCCTCTTGATCAAAATACGAATCCTTGATGTTCTTCAAATGCTTCAGCAATCAAGTCTAATAAAACCCTACAACATTAACTACTATAAACTAGTCTAATCTCTACTTCTATTCTACTCCTAGACAAGAAAATGTAAAAGAAAATGAAAAACTAGAATAAGAAAATTAGGTCTAAACTCCCTTAAGGGGAAAGATCTATATTCTGTTGCCAAAATGCCCTTATATGCCTCTTTCAGCCGAGCCTGCCTTGCTGCCCCCAACAAACCAAAGCTGTCGATTAAATAAAAGTCAACTGGCCAGTGAGGAGACCGGCGCAGCTGCGCAGGTTATAGGCCTGCAGCCGGCGCAGCTGCGCGGGCTTCAGGTTCTGGAAATCTGTAGCTTTGCTGGTGCATTGTTCCTGTTGCCCTATTCTGACTCCTTCCTTGATCCTTGCTGCTCATGGCTTCTGTCAATCCCCCATGCCCATTGCTTCTTTAAGCGTTGCCCCTTTTCATGCACTTTGTTCCCGTTTTAGCATTCTTTTATCCGTTTCAGCTCAAAATACACCCGAAGAGTTCCAACTACAGAAATCTGCAAAAGAAGGTAAAAATGGATGAAAAGCTACGATAACACATGAGATTAAACAACAATCGAAGTGAGTTGATATCTAAATAAGTGGTTATAAAACCACTTATCATAAATCAGTTTATCCAAGTTCAAAAATACTTCATAATAATCATTTGTGGAGCAAAATTCAAGAATGAAGTTCAAAACTTGGATCCAATCAAAGATAGGACCCATAATAGCCAACATGGACAAAGAAAAGAAAATTTAATTTTTCGGTGAATAGTACCGTATTCATGAATAGTGTCGTATACGTGAATAGTGCCGTATACGTGAATAGTAACCCCGACATGAAAAGGTAGAAATTTTCATAAGAAAAATCATACTTCGTGAATAGTACTCGTGATTAGTACTGTATTCGTGAATAGTGTCGTATACGTGAATAGTAACCCCGACGAAAAAGGTAAAATTTCATAATAAAATTAACAACCAATATTTCGATGAAATGATATTGAAAGCAATAACATCATTTACGAAAAATAAAACATCCCTTACCTGAAAAGGTAGACAAGTACTTCTGACTGGAATATCGGATATAATGTTGAAGAAAACTTGCACTGCTTTTTAACTCTCAAAGTATCTAAATACTCACAAAAATATGCTCGATATTATAGAGAGAAAACTTCTGATTCTGGTGTGATTTTCAAATTCTAACTAAGCACCCTATTTATAGAAAAATGCTTAGAACGCCAAAGCAGAAAATTTAATAAAATATTATTAAATTTATTTTTTTTCTTACGCACACCCCATCACAATCTCAGCACTCCACAAGTGGGTCCCACCCACAAAAAACATTTTTCTTAAAAAAATATTTATAACCCCAAAAATTAATTCAGACCTAATATTCTGAAACTTCAATAATTCATAATAAATAGCCCATTTATCAAAAAAATACGAATCTTATGTCAATTCCATATAGAATTTAATTCTCTACAACTTTGTAGAAGAAAGTTTTTCCAAATTTCGAACGAAAAATGACCCAAATCTACATACGGACGAATATTGTACCGCACACCCTTCTTGAAATTCTTTTTCTTCAGCTTATTTCACAAACAAGAGGACAACAACATTTTTCTTCCACGTTTTTTTTTCTTCTTCTCTTTCTTCCTTTCCTTTTTCCCCCACTCTCTTCCTTTTCTTCTTTTTTTTCCTCCTCCTTTCTCTCTTCCTCTCTCCTCCTTTTCTCCCACCATTTCCCACTCTCTCTCTCTCTCTCTCTCTCTCTCTCTCTCTCTCTCTCTCTCTCTCTCTCTCTCTCTCTCTCTCTCTCTCTTCTTCCTTTTCCATAATTTTTCACTAACTTCCAATCATACTTCCACTTACCACACACACGTATATATATATATATATATATAAATATATATATATATATATATATATATATATTAAAACATTTATAATTATTAACAAAAATTCCAATTCTATTTTTTTTTTCTTCCACCTCATTTTATTCATATATCGTGGATTTATTATAAAAAATATCACCATTATTATATTATTATATTATCACATTATACACTTATAATGTAATATTATAATAATATATTCGAATGAATTATTTTATCAGAAAAGATAAAATATTAATTTTTTAACAATTGTCACTCTACTAAAAAATCCTCCATTTATATCCACATTGCATAAATATTTTCTTATCATTATTATCAATAAATAATTATTCACAAATAATATTACAAAATCACAATAATGACAACCAGGTCGTTCCAAGGAAAGAGGGGGCTTTTCGATAAGGATTTCTCCTTACTGGCGCGCAATTAAATTAACTAACCCCTTTCCTAGACAGAACTTCCTAGAAATTGCCAATAATGCTATCTAATAATATTATTCAAATAATATGAATTATTGATCTGATAATGTGAAATACTGTGCAGTAACAATTATTGAATTAACAATAATATAAAATATTGTGCAATACCGTGTGCTACTGTGCAACAACGCGTATTATTTTATTTTAACCACCGGGTATTTCAATCGTGTTAACGGTAACCGTTACGCCGTTATTTATAGAAAACACATTCGTGTCATTTTCTTCATCCAACAGTTTTCTGTTATGGCGCCCACAAATAGTTGTGCCGTCGTACGAATATTCCCCGACAACAAGAATATTCCACGACCAAACGAATATTCCCCGCCACAATGAATATTTTATAACCACTTACTTATTTTGAAATATTTACAAGTATTACCCCTAACTTACCACATCATTAAAATCAACCCCTTACTATTCCAAAATAATATATAGAGAAAATTCAATTTTTATTCATAAAAGTTGGGGTCTTACAACCTCCCCTCCTTATGAAATTTTGTCCTCAAAATTGACGTTCGTACCTGGTATGTCGAAAAGGTGAAGATACCTCGCTTTCATATCCGATTCTAACTCCCATGTCATTTCCTCGATTCCAACTGTGACTCTCATGGTGCTTCAACCGTAGCACCTCACAATAATACTTATCAGTTTGCCACCGCACAAGACGGCGTCCCCTACGAAGAGTCTGGCTTCGGTGCATCCCACACAGAAAGTCACCAGCGAGAGGCTCGGGGCTCTTCACACCTTATGACTCTTGATGCTCTGCCTTGACACATTTACACGTTAAACACATCAAGATAAACTCCGCGGTCTCTCTCTTCATGTTGCTCCACCAGAATGTATGTCGAAGATCACGATACATTTTGGTACTTCCAGGATGGGTTACGAACGGTGTGTTGTGTGCTTCCATCATGATTCTATTCCTCAAATCAGAGTCGTTAGGAACACAAAGTCTGGAGTTGACTCGAAGTATTCCTTATTCATCTATTTGTCGACGTTAGAAAATTTAAGAATCCTGTGGGTTGGTTCATAACCCGAGTTTTTTCAAATCGATCTTCCTAAGTTCTCTCTACCCTCACTCTTTTTATTTAGAAAAAAGGTTTTGAAGGGTTTTTTAGGAAAGAGGCCAACATGTGTTTATGTCGACGATTTGAACGTTTTAACAGAGTCGCCAGTTGGTAGATTTGAAAATGGTTGTACCAACTCAACCGAATTTGATTTGAAAAGAGGCCCAATTGCTAGACACTGTCGAAACTTGATCTTTGAAATTGGAGTTTTGAGTTCGGGGGCTTGGTTAAGTGTGAGGAAGGTGTTAGGCACCCCACGACTCCCGTGTAAACACGGTACCGCATCTTTTCAATATTTTTCTTTAAAACTGGAATGCATGAGTGAATGCTATTTTTGAAAATTGGGCCTATTAATTTGATTGATTGAAAGTAGTGTTTTGCTTCGTTGAACCTATATACGAAGGGTTTGATTTGATTTGAAAATCAGTCTTTGATTTGATTTGAAAATCAGTCTTTGATTTAATTTGCAAAAGCATTTAATTTGATTTTTCAAATGCTTTTCTTTTGATTGAATTAAAAATGATGCTTTGAAAGCTGTTTATCAAACCCTTACGCTAGCATAAGAATTGAAACACATCGCCACTTTCAAATTTATCTTTATAGCCTTAAGGCTGCATGTGAATGTTAATTTATCGGGCTACGAAGCATCCTCGACCACAAGAATATTCAAGTGTCGGTCTCCTCATGGGTATGAAACCATCGGAGGGACGCTGACACGATAATTGACATTTTTCATTATATTGAGACCTTAAATCCGGATAACCGTTTTAAGGTCTGTGCATATACATTTTACAGAAAAAACTGGCAGGGTACATCTGTAAATTGAAGTTTATCCATCATGGGAATCAGATCCCGATCGATTTGATCGTGAATCCCACGTTTCCTAGGCTCACATATGAGTAGCCCATAAACATGCACAGTTCAAATTTGTACAGAAACAGATATATATACATCCTCATGTCGTGATGGAACCAAGAATTCATCAGTAAATCCTGGCTGCGCGTGACCAAAGCGTCTCGTTCCCACTAGATTGCGATCTAAGGGACGCGAGGTTTCTTTCGAGGCCGAAACTATAAACATAACTAGACAGCCATTATAGCTTCCAGGTTCTGTCGGGACCTGTTTGAACCGTTGAAAGCTAGAATTTGTGAGATTTGGATAAATCTAGTGCGCCTGCAAATATGTCAATTCAGATTCATATACAAATAAATATTAAATGCAATAGTTGAATAAATTGAGTAAAGCAAGATATACATATATATATATATGTATAAAAGTTGTGAAAGGGCGATGGGTTTTCACTCGCAAGCCCGGACAGGAATTGAAATATATATGTATTTATAAAAACTGTATAAAAGCCACAGAATTAACCAGGCTGGACAGAAATTAAATATATATATATATATATATATATATATATATAAACAATAAAAAGGGCGATGAGTTTTCACGCCGGTGCCCGTACTTGAATTGAAATTGACATAAAAGTAGTCCACCAGTGACTAGGGAGAGCACCCAGTATGGCGAAGTGTGCAAAAACAGTAAAATGGCCACGAAGTAATCCAGGATAGATTGAAAATATATATATATCTATATATATATATATATATATTGACATAAATATAAATTTGCAGAAAAGTAGTCAACCAGTGACTGGGGAGAGCACCCAATATGGCGAAGAGTGCAAAAATAGTAAAAAAGGCTATGGGTTTTCACCCCTGTGCCCGAAATGAATTGAAATATATATATATATATATATATATTGACAGAAATGTAGTCAACCAAGACTGGTACGAAGATCAGTTATGGTGAAAGTGGCTTATATATGCGTAAATATATATAAAAGCGGTAAACTACCTCGGATTTGACATTCGGGCTTGATAGAATTGAAATGTTAGTACATAAACAGTTGAATATATACCAAAAAGGGCCAAACCCGAAATGGAAAGATAACCTAGTCCGGCGGAGTTGCCAAAAATGTTTGTGCTAGTGCATTGAAGCTGTTGGAGCTGACGGATCGTCAATTCGAGTTGTAAAAATGCAAAATTTTGAATCTATGTATAGAAATGTACCAAATTTTAACAAAAATGACCACGAAACTAAGTTCCGGGCATATTTAGCAGATGAAACTTCGTGTGTAAGTGGAAAACAGTGCAAAGTAGTAGTATTGATTTTTTGATTGTAAAAATACTTACAATGGACTGCAATACGGTCTTTTTGCCAAATCGTAGGCTTTATACGTCCAAATCTATCAGTTATTTTCTGGTATGTGGTAGTATATGGGTATATCTACGTGTTATAGTGAAAATATTTGGGTTTGGAAGAGGTGTAAAAGTCAGAAAATTGAACTAGTAGAGCTTCGCTGCGTTTTTGAATTCTTAAAAATAAAGGGGGGTGCACGTTAATTTATAGTGTAGGGAGCCTCAGCTCTACCTGTTGCTACCACAGGTAGAGGTACGGCTCCCCTGGTGGGGCTCGCAGTACTGAGTTCTGTCATCTCAAAGTACGTGCACTCCAGACAACGCGTAGTTGAAGTCGAAACTTTCAAACTTTTGATCGGAGCGTCCGTTTGAGGCGTGCGATATCTTTTCAAAAAGCCCTCGCCGAGAGTGTCGTAATAACATGGGATAAAACATTTTCTAGGTCTGAGAAAACAGGTTCATAACCAGGTCTTTGATTCCCCGTAGTTTATCCGTTGAGCTGTCTTGCGTTGTGGCACTCGGGATCATTGTTGTGGTTCATTCTGACTTTGATGGAATCAATTCGGCTTGAGTTTGACCGAATCGGTTGAGAGTTGGATAAAATGACTGGTTTGCCCCTCCCGGGGTTTCCTGTGGTGTCGGCACTGCCTTTGATGGATTTGGCTTCCCAGGGTTGTCTTTGGGGCTGAACACCACTTCCCGAATTAACGCCAGGGCTGATCTGTACTTCTCGGGCTAAGACCGGGGATGACTTGACACATCCTGGGTTGATGTCTAGGTTGACCTATACCTTTTGGGTTGAGACCGGGGCTGTCTTGAGGGCCCGATATTGAGATCGAGATTGAACGGTACCTCCCGGGTTGATGCCGGGGCTGCCTTGTACCTTTTAGGTTACTGTCGAGGCTGATTTGAAGGCCCGATATTGAGATCGGGGTTGGATATGACAGCCCGATCCGAGAACGAAGCTGGATTGACGATCCGATTGGAGATCGGAGCTGGATTGACGGTTCAATTAGAGATCAAAGCTGGATTGACGGTCCGATTAGAGATCGGAGCTGGATTGACGGTCCGATTACAGATCGGAGCTGGATTGACGGTCCGATTAGAGATCGGAGCTGGATTGACGGTCTGATTGGAGATCGGAGCTGGATTAACAGTTTGATTAGAGATCAGAGCTGGATTGAAGGTCTGATTAGAGATCAGAGCTGGATTGACGGTCTGATTGGAGATCAGAGCTAGATTAATGGTCCGATTGGAGATCAGAGCTGGATTGAAGGTTTAATTAGAGATCGGAGCTGGATTAATGGCCCGACTGGAGATCGGAGCTGGATTGACGGTCCGATTAGAGATCAGAACTGGATTGACGGTCCGATTGGAGATCGGAGCTGGATAGACGATCTGATTGGAGATTGGAGCTGGATTGACGGTCCGATTGGAGATCAAAACTGTATTGACTGTCCAATTAGAGATCGGAGCTAGATAGACTGTCCGATTAGACATCGGAGCTAAATTGAAGATTTGATTGGATATCAGAGCTGGATTAACATTCCGATTGGAGATCGAAGCTGGATTGACGGTCCGATTGGAGATCGGAGCTGGATTGACGATCCGATTGGAGATCAGAGTTGGCCGGAGTACCGATATTGGTGATCTGATTTGACTATAGTTGACCGACATTGGGGATCAAATTTAGGCTGAAGGACCGGCATTTAGATTGGATGTCTGGTGTCGGGACCGGGGTTGGCTTGATTGAAGGTTTTGCCCTCCTACAGTGTTAGTATTGGGGCAAGGAAAGTTTTGAGTGTCTACACTATTCTTGCTTCTGGAATAACATCTTCTTACACCTTCTTCTTCATATTCGTCAGCTCCAGGTTTGTAGATTGAGCAGCTTTAACTTTATCAATTAAAGCTGGTTCTACGCATATATCATCGCGTGGGTCTCTGGAGTCTTTAACTTTATCTCCATCCTTTGTACGTCATACAAAATGGGGATTCACATTTACAATATCGCACTCGTTCCTGCATATGATCTTCTACTTAAAGCGTCAGCTACCACGTTCGCTTTTCCAGGATGATATTAAATAGTACGATCGTAATCTTTCAACAGCTCCAACCAACGTCGTTGTCGCATATTGAGTTCGTTCTAAGTAAAAAAAATATTACGATGTCATCAATAATGACAACCACGAAATGATCCAAATATTTCACAAATATTCAGTTCATCATGTCCATGAACGGAGCATGGACATTGGTTAATCCGAACGATATAACTAGAAATTCATAATGCGCGTATCGAGTTCTAAAGGCAATCTTTGGAATATCCTCAGTTCTAATCTCTAACTGATGATATCCAGAACGGAGATCGATCTTTGAGAAGAATTATGCATCTTGCAACTGGTCGAACAGGTCATCAATGCGAGGTAACGGATACCTATTCTTGATGGTGACATGGTTCAACTCCCGATAGTCAATACAAAGTCGCACACTACCGTCTTTCTTCTTTACGAATAAAATAGGAGCACCCCAAGGAGACGTACTAGGACGAATAAAACTGATGTCCAACAACTCCTGTAGTTGGACCTTTAACTCCTGAAGTTCAATAGGAGCCATTCAATATAGGGTTTTTGAAATGGGTTTTTTATACCGGGCTCAAGGTCAATAAAAATTCAACTTCACGTTCTTGGGGTAGGCCAGGAAATATATCAGAAAACTCATTAACAACAGAAATGTTATTCAAATCTGACGTATTTTGGTTTAAATCAGTGACATGAGCTAAGAAAGCTTGACATCCATTTTTCAATAAACGAGTAGCTTTATGACTTGAAATGACAATAACTGATTTTAGTGGTTTGGTTGTTTGAATTCGAATAACAGGTTGGTTAGGAATATGAAAACTAACAACCTTACGAAAATAATCAATTTTGGCATGGGAAGTGGTTAACTAGTTAATTCCAAAAATCACGTCAAATGCAAGTATTTTCAAAGATATAAGATCAACAAGTAGGGTGAGGATACCAATTTGAATCAAGCAATATTTGTAAACTATAGATGTAACAAAGGTTTCTCCTAACGGAGTTTCAATAGATAAGTCAAAGTCTAATTTCTCAGAAGTCAAGTTCAAACGTTGAGCACAAGCAGTTGAAATAAAAGAATGGGTAGCACTGGTATCTAATAAGGCATAGACTTCGCAAGAGTTTACAATTAGCTTACCCGTGATCACCTCGTTCGGGTTTCTCGCATTTTGGGCAGCCACGACAAACGCTCTCCCTTGAACCGCTGACTTTGACTTGTCTGAGACAGCCTTTGGAGTCACCATCCCTGCTGGACTTAACTCTGCTATAACGTACATTCCACTCTCAACTATTTCGTCGCACTTCTGATCCATGATTTGAATCATTACTCTTCGATCCATATCGAATTGGGGTTGACCGCTCTGCACAGGGTAATTCCAAACTCGATGTTGGATTCGCCCAATTGCTGTCCAAAAAGTAAAATTCATATCGTCTATTTTGGCTTTCTTGGATCAAACGTATCTTTCTAAAATATCAACGCGTCGTGCGGCTTTTACCCATGCATCCTCCATTCTCATTCGTTCTGTTGTTTCTTCTTTCATCAAAATTTTAATAATTGCATTCTCAGCTTCCGGCTCTAATATCATATGCTCTGCCAGAAAGAGCTTCTGTTCAAGCCTCGCATATAGAGTAGCAAAATCTTGAATTGCTTTATCCCTTTATTCCACGGCCGCCTGTCGTTCTTCACCCTGCTCTTGTAACTCATGAATACGATTTTGCAGTTCTACATTTTGATCATAAAATTCTCCTAGTAAATCTTCCTCAGATTCCTCTTCTTCCTCACTCTCAGCTGCTACTTCTGCTACTAGCTCGGGTGCAACTATTAATTCTTCAATCACTATATAGATAACTACCGCTAAAAGTAAGACTACGAGTAGCGGAGCCTCAATGGTCTCATACGTTCCATTGTTTAGATTTTCAACTGCCATTCTCAAATACTGACATAAAACAAGGGTTAGTTAAACAAATTAACATATCACATATTAACCCTATGTTCCGACCGACCAATTAAATACCAAATAAGCTTAGCTAGGACACACTAGCGAAGGATTTACCCGTCTCACCCCTCCTAGTTCTATTCTCAGATCTCCGCCAGAGATCATATCCCTAAGCTCTGATACCAACTGTGACGCCCCCAGAATAGGTCTAATCCACCCAACCCAATCTGGGTCGCCAAACACATGGTACAGAATCCAAATACAATCTTTTATAACAAAAGGTCGTGAGAAATACGACCATACAAGCCGTGAACTTCAATACATATCGTATATAATACGAAATATAAATGCTCAACTTCAGTCCTCGACAGTTTAAATTATTATCACACTATTATACAAAAATAGTGAGGACAACTACTGCTCTAACTCGGACCATCACTCTGTCCCCCGGCTACTACCTGCGACATTCTCATTTCCTGAAAAGGACAATAGAAGAAAAGGGTGAGCTCAACTAGCCCAGTAAAGAACATTATGACTATGATAATGAAGAATAAATTATCGTTAGTCTTCAACAAATCGGATAAAATAATATGGATAACAAGTTTTAGATCAACAACTGCAGCGAAAATAACAATATATCATAAGAGTTAAGTAGAGAATGATGTCTACTATCTTCTATGATTTAAAAGTTCACCATCAATATTTTATCCCTGTCAATCAATATATATCTCAAATCAAATATTCATCTTTGCACTACGGGCCAAAGATATTCATTTTTATCACCAGTGGTCATGTTCATCTCAACACTTGTCATCTTTGCACTACAAATTCAAGATATTTATCAAGTAATCATTCATCTTTGCACTACAAGCCAAAGATATTTATTAAATAATCATCCATCTTTGCACTACAGACCAAAGAAATTCATCAAATAATCATCCATCTTTGCACTACAGGCCAAAGATATTCTTTTGTATCACTATTTAGGACTGAAGATGATGAAAATATTTTTAAAGAACGAATCCAGCGAGATAAAGGACAAAAATTAGGGATTCGTAAATCAGTTTATCCAAGTTCAAAAATACTCCATAATAATTATTTGTGGAGCAAAATTCAAGAATGAAGTTCAAAACTTGGATCCAATCAAAGATAGAACCCATAATAGCCAACTTGGACAAAGAAAAGAAAATTTAATTTTTCGGTGAATAGTTCCGTATTCATGAATAGTGTCGTATACGTGAATAGTAATCCCAAAATAAAAAGGTAGAAATTTTCATAAGAAAAATCATACTTTGTGAATAGTACTCGTGAATAGTATCATATTCGTGAATAGTGTCGTATACGTGAATAGTAACCCCTACGAAAAAGGTAAAAATTTCATAATAAAATTCATACCATTATTTCGATGAAATGATATTGAAAGCAATAACATCATTTATGAAAAATATAACATCTCATACCTCAAAAGACAAGTACTTCTGACTGTAATATCGGATATAATGCTGAAGAAAACTTGCACTGCTTAACAACTCTCAAAGTATCTAAATACTCATAAAAATACGCTCGATATTATAGAAAAAGAAAACTTCTGATTCTAGTGTGATTTTCAAATTTTAACTAAGTACCCTATTTATAGGAAAATGCTTAGAACGCCAAAGCAGAAAATTTAATAAAATATTTTTTTTTTCTTACGCACACCACATCACAATCTCAGCACTCCACAAGTGCGTCCCACTCACAAAAAATGTTTTTTTAAACAAAAGTATTTATAACCCCAAAAATTAATTCAGACCTAATATTTTGGAACTTTAATAATTAATAATAAATTGCCCTTTTATCAGAAAAATACGAATCTTATGTCCATTTCATATAGAATTTAATTCTCTACAATTTTATAGAAGAAAGTTTTTTTAAATTCTGAACGAAAAATGACCCAAATCTATATACGGACGAATATTGTACCGCACAACCTTCTTGAAATTCTTTTTCTTCAGCTTATTTCACAAACAAGAGCTCACCAACATTTTTCTTCCACATTTTTTTTCCTCTTTTTTTTTCTTTTCTCTTTCTTCCTTTTCTTTTTCCCCCACACTCTTCCTTTTCTTCTTTTTTTTCCTCCTCCTTTCTCTCTCTTCCTTTTCTCCCACCATTTCCCACTTACTTTCTCTCTCTCTTCTCTCTCTCTCTCTCTCTCTCTCTTCTTCCTTCTCTATAATTTTCCACTAACTTCCAATCATACCTCCACTAACCACACACACACACACATACACACACACACGTATATATATATATATATATTAAAACATTTATAATTATTAACAAAAAATCCAATTCTATTTTTTTTCCTCTTCCACCTCATTTTATTCATATATCGTGGATTTATTGTAAAAAATATCACCATTATTATATTATTATATTATCACATTATACACTTATAATGTAATATTATAATAATATATTCGAATGAATTATTTTATCAAAAAAGATAAAATATCAATTTTTAACAATTGTCACTCTACTAAAAATTCCTCCATTTATATTCACATTGAATAAATATTTTCTTATCATTATTATTAATAATTAATTATTCGCAAATAATATTACAGAACCACAATATTGACAACCAGGTCGTTCCCAGGAAAGAGGGGGCTTTCCGATAATGATTTCTCCTTACTAGCGCGCAATTAGATTAACTAACCTCTTTCCTAGACAGAACTTCCTAGACATTGCCAATAATGCTATCTAATAATATTATTCAAATAATATGAATTATTGATCTGATAATGTGAAATACTGTGCAGTAACAATTATTGAATTAACAATAATATAAAATATTGTGCAATACCGTGTGCTACTGTGCAACAACGCGTATTACTTTATTTTAACCACCGGATATTTAAACAGTGTTAACGGTAATCGTTACGCCGTTATTTATAAAAAACACATTCGTGTCGTTTTCTTCATCCGACAGTTTTCCTTTATGGGGCCCACAAATGGCTGCGCCGTCATACGAATATTCCCCGACAACAAGAATATTCCACGACCAAATGAATATTCCCCGACAACAATGAATATTTTATAACCACTTGCTTATTTTGAAATATTGGCAAGTATTACCCCTAACTTACCACATCATTCAAATCAACCCCTTACTATTCCAAAATAATATATAGAGAAAATTTAATTTTTATTCATAAATGTTGGGGTCTTACAGTGATAGCTCATCTTTGACAATCTCATCCCCATCAGAATCAATGATGTCATCCCCAACAGGAAATGACAAAATTAGTTCGCGATAACTTCCCAACAACATCATTGGCTGCACATGATAACATTATCCCCAGCAGAGTGATAACGTAGGCAGTTAACAGAAGCCCTATTCCACTCAAAGACGCCCAGCCTTCGAAGCAGCTCTGGCACTTTTTATTTCTAGTGTCTATTAATCTTTATCATGTCCATCCCATTACATTGCATGGACATGATAAAGAGGGGCATCTGTAGACACTCGAAATTTTTCTTGCCCCAACACTAACACTGTAGAATGGAAAAACCGTCAATCAATTCAAATTCGGCCACCAATGTCGGTCCTTCAATTCAAATTCGGCTACCAATGTCGGTCCCTCAATTCAAATTCGGCCACCAATGCAGGTCCTTTAACTCAAAACCGACCTCCAGTGCCGGTCCTTAAACCTAGATCCGATCCCTAATATCGATAACCTAAATTCGATCCCCAATATCGATATTCTAGCCAGATCTGATCTCTAATCAGACCGTCAATCCAGCTCCGATCTCCAATCGGACTGTCAATCCAGCTCCCATCTCCAATCGGACCGTCTATCTAGCTCCGATCTTCAATCGGACCGTCTATCCAGCTCCGATCTCTAATCGGACCATCAATCCAGCTCCGATCTCCAATCGGACAGTCTATGCAGCTCTGATCCCTAATCGGACAGTCTATCCAGCTCCGATCTCCAATCGGACCGTCTATCCAGCTTCGATCTCCAATCGGACAGTCAATCCAACTCCGATATCCAATCGGACAGCCAATCCAGCTCCGATCTCCAATCGGACCGTCAATCCAGCTCCGATCATCAATCCAGCTCTGATCTCAATATCGGGCTATCAAATCAACCCTGATCTCCAATCGGGCCGTCAAGTTAAACCCTGATCTCAATATCGGGCCTTCAAATCAACCTCGGCGGTAATCCAAGAGGTACAAATTAGCCCCGGCATCAACCCGAGAGGTATCGATCAACCCCAATCTCAATATCGGGCCTTCAAGTTAGCCCCGGCCTCAACTCGGGAGATACAGTTCAACCTTGACATCAACCTAGGATGTGTCAAATCACCCTCGGCGTCAAGTTGGGAAGTGCAGTTAAGCCCCAGAGACAATCCTGAGAAGCCAGTTCCATCAAAGGTCGTGCCAACACCACAGGCAACCCCTGGAGGGGAAAAATGATCATTTTATCCAACTCTGAATAGATTCGGTCAAACTCAAGCCGAATTAATGCCATCAAAGTTAGAATGAACCACAACGACGATCCCGAGTGCAAACGACGCAAGACAGCTCAACGGATAAACTGCGAATAATCGAAGGCCTGGTTATGAACCCATCTTCTTGGACCCAGAAAATGTTTTATCCCATGTCATTGCGACATTCTCGGCGAGGGCTTTTCAAAAAGGTACCGCACGCCTCAAACGGACGCTCCGATAAAAAGTTTGAAAGTTTCAACTTTGACTGCGCGTTGTTCGGAGTGCACATACTTCGAGATAACGAAACCCAGCATAGCGAGCCCCACCTGGGGAGCCGTACCTTTACCTACGGCAACCGCAGGTAGAGCTAAGGCTCCTTGGCCTATAAATAAACGTGCACCCCCCCTTTATTTTCAAGTTTTCGAAACGCGGCGAAGCTCTGCCTGTCTGATTTTTTGACTTTTACACCTCTTCCAAACCCAAATATTTTCACTCCAACACGTAGATATACCCATATACTATCACATATCAGAAAATAACCGATAGATTGGGACGTATAGAGCCTACGATTGGCAAAAAGCCCGTATTACAGTCTATTGTAAGTATTTTTACGATCAGAGAGTCAATACTACTACTTTGCACTATTCTCCACTTGCACATGAAGTTTCATCTTCTAAATATGCCCGAAACTTAGTTCCGTGGCCGTTTTCTTTAAAATTTGGTACATTTCTATACATAAACGCAAATTTTTGCATTTTTACAACTCGGATTGACGATCCGTCAGCTTCAGCAGCCTCAATGCACTAGCACACACATTTTTGGCAACTCCGTCGGACTATGTTGTCTTCCCAGTCTGGGTTTGGACCTTTTTTATATATATTTAATTGCAAATGTACTAACATTTCAATTCTGTCAAGCCCGGATGTCAAATCCGTGGTAGTTTATTGCTTTTATACATATTTACGCATATATAAGCGAATTTTACCATCACTGGTACTCATATCAGTCCTGGTTGACTATATTTCTGTCAATATATATATATATTTATATATTTTCAATCCGGCCTGGATTACTTCGTGGGCATTTTACTACTTTTGCACACTTTGCCATACTTGGTGCTCTCCCCAGTCACTGGTTGACTACTTTTCTGTCAATTTCAATTCCAGTACGGGCACCGGCATGAAAACCCATCGCCCTTATTACTATTTTTATATATATATTCATTTTTGCCACAGCCTGGATTATTTCGTGGCTATTTAAAGTTTTTATATATATATATTTCAATTCCCGTCCGGGCTTGCTAGTGAAAACCCATCGCCCTTTTACAGCCTTTGTATATATATAATTATATATATTGCTTTACTCAATTTATTCAACTTCTACATTTAATATTCATTTGTATATGAATCTGCACTAACATATCTGCAGGCGGACTAGATTTATCCAAATCTCGCCAATTCTAGCTTTCAACGGTTCAAATAGGTACCGATAAAACCTGGAAGCTATAATGGCTGAGATTTCTTTAAATCTAGTTATTTTTATAGTTTTAGCTTTGAAAGCAAACTCGCGTCCCTTAGATCGCTATCTAGTGGGAACGAAACGCTTTGTCCACCTGCATCCAGGATTTATTGATGAATCCTTGGTTCCATTGCGATGTGATTATGTAAATATATCCATTTCTGTGCAAATTTGAACTGTGCAGGTTTATGGGCTACTCATATATGAGCCTAGGAATCATGGGATTCACGATCAAATCAATCAGGATCTGATTCCCATGATGGACAAACTCCAGTTTACAGATGTACCCTGCCAGTGTTTCTGTAAAATGTACATATACAGACCTTAAAAAGGTTATCCGAATTTAAGATCTCATAATAGTGAAATGTCAATTATCGTGTCAGCGTCCCTCCGATGGTTTTCATACCCATGAGAAGGCCGACACTTGTCTATTTTTGTGGTCGAGGATGCTTCGCAGCCCGGTAAATCACCATTCACATGCAGCCTTAAGGCTATACAGATAAAAAAATTGGAAGTATCAACAGGCTTCAATTCTTATGGCAGTGTAAGGGTTTGATAAACCAGCTTTCAAAACATCATTGTCAATCAAAAGAAAAGCTTTTGTATATCAAATTAAATGCTTTTGCAAATCAAATCAAAGACTGATTTTCAAATTAAATCAAACCCTTAATATATAGGTTCAACGAAGCTTGTCAAAACTTTCAATCAATCAAACATAGGCCCAATTTTCTAACAGCATTCGTTTATGTATTCCAGTTTTAAAGTTAAATATTGAAAAGATGCGGTATCGTGTTTACACGGGAGTCGTGGGGTGCCTAACACCTTTCCCACACTTAACAAAGCCCCCGAACTCAAAACTCCGATTTCAAAGATCAAGTTTCAATAATGTCCAGCAATTGGGCCTCTTTTCAAATCAAACTCGATTGAGTTGGTACAACCATTTTTCAATCTACCAACTGGCGACTCTAAACGTTCAAATCGTCGACATTAACACATGTTAGCCTCTTTCCTAAAAAATCCTTCAAAACCTTTTTCCTAAATAAAAAGAATAAGGGTAGAGAGAACATAGGAAGATCGATTTGAGGAAACTCGGGTTATGAACCGACCCGCGGGGTTCTTAAATTTTCCAATGTCGACAAATGTCATATGTGATTCGATAAATAACAACTCAGTAGTCTTTGGCCAAAGTAGAATGAAATTAGAAAGGTGTTTCTAATTTGCATTAATCAGAGATGTGCATTTGAGAATCGAAATACATATAATTAAATAAAATAAGACTTGACTGTAATTCCATGTCTTATATTTAATTGGGACATTGTATGGTAGAAGGATTGAATTGTAAGGTAATTATTCACTGAAAGGTTCTTTTATGATTAATGTTGAAATCTATATTATCTGAAAAGTCGTTGATCGCTAAGAGGGCTTACGCTTATTGTAGAATAAATATTATTTATTTAAATAAAATAAATAGTTTAATTTATTTATTTAAATAAGATTAGAATTATTCTAATTGATTTATTCACAACCGGTTTAATATGGAGAACCTAAAGGGTCACACCGCAAAAGAAAAATATTTATTTAAGAAGTAAATGACATAATCGTAATAATATGTTAATACATTTAATTTATGATATGGTGATAAAATATAATAAATAGCTGAATATTTATTATTTAATATTTTAGAAATATTAAATATAAATTAATAAGAGGAGTCTTATTAATATTATTACTATTATTATTATTTAATTTCTAAATTGTTTAGGAATTAATTAATAGAAGTACTATAATTATTTCCTAATTAGATTAGGAGCATAATTAATTAAAAGAGTTTAATTAATTAAATAAAACCCTATTTCTAAATAGTTTATGAGGGTTGCCTATATCTATAAATAAAAAAAATCTTATTATGTATTGCAGTTAGACAGTTACTCATACTTCCAATAGTTGGGAGAGTACTAACATATTCTCTAGAGAGAGAAAACTAGGGTTTTGTCAAACACCCAACTTCTTAAATACGTATTATTCCTTGGTGGATCACCTCTAGATGTCAAACACTTGGGTGACTTGCATTGATCTAAAGAAGGAATCTCATCTGTGGAATTCAAGGAGAATGCGAAGGAATTGTTGGTGAACTTGTACCCGAGGAAGCTTTGATCTACGAGGGTATGATTCTATATCTCCGTCTCTTTCGTTTAATTGATAACTGTGCACAAGGATGATCATGGTGATGATTTGTATAAAAAAATTTAAACTCCATTTTATTGGGCTTTCTGTTGATCGATTTCGCAATCAATAAATACGTGCATGTATACATGGTCAACAAATAATAAAGTGATAAGAAAAGTATCGTTCCCACGAGGAATTACTTAATAAAAAGTACTACATACTAATTCGTAACCAAATTAGTTTTATTTAAACAAATGATTTAGGATTGTGAATTAAAATACTTAATAAAACTACTATTAAATACCACTAGATTAAAATCAGGTTATGGAGAATTAAGATCACAACTTCACTTATTACTCATTTATATCATTACACTTCTTATTAATTATGCTCATTATTCTGGACTGTTAATTAGGAACTTATTAGTATTTATAACCACCTTCCGATGCATCACAAACATATTAATCCAAATCCACAGTTGATAGAATTGAATCAAACACCCTAATTAACTAATTCACTATATTCAAAAAGGATTTAAAGCAAAGGTTCCTTATCAGATTACATGCGGCGTAAAGGTATATTCCTATTCTAAACACAAATCATGAATTTCATCACCATGCAAAAGATACAATCACATGCTATTATGGTCAGATCTAAATCTTACTTAATCTCCCAAGTTCATATAGATTATCACAGCAATTGATGATCAGATAATTAAACACTTACGTGCAAATCATAATAGACAATCCCTAGAATAGATCACAATAATTAATAAAGAAGCATACTAAAACAAGCTACACAATAAGATCTGTTGCAATCTTAAACAAGAAATTTAGTTCATTGTTATTGAATTAAAGTCTAGAATCCACAATTGAATAAACATTAAAAGACAAAAATAAAAGTAGAGGAAATAATGAAATCTGTTGTCTACAAATCTGATGCTCCCCCCTTGCTCATGCTCTTGATCTTCAATGATCTTCAAGTTACTTCAATCTCCAATAATCCACTATAAACTAGGGTTTATGATTGAATTCCTAAATCTAATGGAGTATATAACCTTTATTCTATATCCCCCTAACTTGCAAAATCCCTTCAATATTTATAACTTTAGGTCTTTTCAAAGTCAGTCCCATAACCAAATCCTAATCAGAATAGAAATCATCCTTCTTTCCTTTGCAATCCACAAACTCATCCAACTCTTTCTGCTGACCAGCACCTTCGATCTATGCACCAGATTGTAGAAAATTTTATCCTCTTTAATTTGACAGGTGGCTAGTCCCGTAAATCCTCTCGGATCTCAAGTTATGACCATTTTACCAAAAGACGTTCGAACAGGAATCCAACTCCAACTAACTGTACTTTGACACACTGTTTGGAGACCTAAACGAACTCGGATTTTTGACCACCATACCTTTTTGAAAATATTGAGACGTCCTCTACAACATCATTAAGACCATTTTCACATTATGAAACTCAAAAACAATCCAAACCTCAATTAAAGCTTCGAAGGTCAACTTGCCTAAAAGCTGAAAATTGCAATGCTTCTCCAATTTGACTAAAATGCAACCAAATAGCTCCAATTTAGCTAAAATACAACCAAATGGCTTCCAACTTCATTTCCTACATAAAAACACAAAATCACATAAATAGGAATATAAAATACTTGAAAACTCACAAATCATCAAGTCAAAAGTACTCAAATTATATGTACAAAACCCACTCATCAAATACCCCCAAACTTGAACCTTCGCTTGTCCTCAAGCAAAATAAACCAATGCTATGAACAAAACCAAACATGATGGACATGTGAACTATACTCTACAATCCTATGAATCTGGAAACAAATTAGTATGAATATTAACAACAAGTCTCTGAGATATCCACAAGAAACTTAAACAAAACATCCCATCAAAGCAAACCAATAAATGGAATCAATCCGGCAATCTAAAACGATCATTACCCATGCAATGTGTGTGATTGTTTACTAGCTCCAACCAACTACAGATCAAAATGATTTCATAATATACTTCTTACGAGGTAAAATTCCCCATTCAAAGCAACTATTTTCATAAACATAATAATTCCAGCCAAAATCACATATTTACCAAGCATCGAGGGTCCCTATGAAGTTTTATTCCAACTTCATTTCTTCACGAGTGCGTGTTACGCTCCATCCCGTGCTAAAACTTGACTGTGAAATGTCTAATTCTCTTAAGCTTTTTAGAACTACCCATTTAGCAAACTTTTGACCAACGACTCTCAAACAAGATGGTTTTAGAGCGCTATGAAGTTTTATTCCTACTTCATTTCTTCACGAGTGCGTGTTACGCTCCATCCCGTGCTAAGACTTGAATGTGTAATATCTGATTCTCTTAGGCTTTTCAGAACTACCCATTTAGTGAATTTTTGACCAATGACTCCCAAACCAGATGGTTTTAGGGCGCTGGGTGTAGAGACACCCCTACGGCTTACTTGTCCGAGTAGTAAAGGCCACAGAACCAAACAAGTCGATATAATCATGCATATATAAATATATTTTTTTCTCTTTTTTCTTGATTTTTTTCGTCTTTATTTTTACATATAATACTCCACGGATTCCCCCAAACGTGTTTATTTAGTTCCATCTAGCCTTCTTGTTAACATTTACAGATGTTATTAACATTCGAACTTCGATTTCCCCCCAGAAGATAGTTATAAACTCCTTTGATCTAAATCAATTAAAACAAGCAAATCTATGTGCTAACCAATTACACAAGCTTCTAACAAATATAGATTACCACCATCATGACTCAATTTAAAGTTAAGCAATAATTATCAATTCAATTTAATTTACTCGTGAACTACCAATCTTATCATTGGCCAAGCCAAGACCAAACCAACTCATCACACAGATTCATGCAAATGCAACTATATTATGTGCACACATTCTAATGCAACAGATACAAATATACAAATAGCTTCCATGTATCATGCAAACTAAATGCAACATAATCCTAACGCATAAAAATAAAGAACTACCATGAAAATAACTAACTATATGCAGCACAACACTAAAATGCCCCCAAACTTAAACTAGACATTGTCCTCAATGGCTGAAGTAGGAAAAAGTAAGGCAGAGGACTTCCCTGAAAATATAGCAAATCTTCCTCCTTGTCCGCTAAGTTTGGGGAGTAGACTAAGCATATTGGAACAAATTGGGAATCACACTTGAATTTGACTTGAATAACCTGTAAATCCACAATAGAAGTAATTTTATTCTAAATAAATGAAAATTTACTAATATAAACCTAATAAATAAATAAAAACAAAAACTAAAAATTAAACTTGGGTTGCCTCCCAAAAAGTGTTTGTTTTATAGTCTCAGCCTGACTTCTTGAATTTCTTCTAACCAATTCCCCTTCGAAAATTGAGGAATCCTCCATCCATCAGTAACAATGTTTCTTTTGAGAGATTCCCAACTGAAAGGGCCATTGATTAAAAGTCACCTAGCATGCACTTTTTAAATAAATTCTTCTTTAACACCTTCAAGTAGCTAGGCTTTTTCCCAATTGTGTCTGTAAACGGATTATGGCCTTGAACCTTTTCAAACACAACTGGCACTTCCACTATCTTCCCTTTCTCATCTCACCATGGCTCCAAAGTTATGCTAGCTCTCATGTCAAATAGAGTTTTACCGACGACATGACTACCAATTGGGCACGGTCTTGCAAAACTGCCCGGATCCTTGAACTTTGGTGGAGAAGGCACTTGGGACACTATCAAAATCGACTCATTTTTGTTGGAACTCACAGTTAGATCTTCGTCGACCTCCTTTTCCTAGTCGTTAACTGTCTCCTCTCTTTTAATATCATTTAGCACATCCAATTACATATTTGGTTCGGGCTCTCCATCAGTCTCAGAATCAAGTCATAGGGCCAAGTGTATTGAGGAAAAATGTTCGAGGCATTGAATAGTTGTTCCATCTGGTTCAAAAAATTTTGACTCTATATCTCTTGACTAATCCTCCTCTCCTCACTTGAAGCTATGAACTTGGACAAAATTTCCTCCAAATTTGGAGTTTCTTCTTGTTGTAGTGGAGGTGGACACGAGAAATACGGTGGGTATGTTGGACTTGGAACATAAAATTGATCTTGATACGTATAGATCCATGACAAATTTGGGTGATACCCCCAATACTGATGATAGTTGTTGGGATAAGCATAATTGTTGGGATAATCACCGCCATACTATACCGACTCGAAATTGATGGGGCATTGATGACTCGGATGATTTCCAGCACGATAATCGCAAGTAACCGCCACACTTTGACGATGTTGTGCTGCAAAAGCGTCCAACCTCCTCGATAGTGTCTCTATTTGTGCTGACAATGTAGAAAGTATCGCGAGACCATCGATCTCCGCTCCCCTTGGCTGAGTCATTCTCGTATATGGCCATTGATAATTAAATTCAGCCATTGTACCTGAAAAGAGAGTAAAATAAGAAGAGAATTAAATACAATAAAAAAATATCTAAATTAAAAATAATTTGATTGAAATTAATATTGGCAAAAAATTATTAAACTAATTCTCCAGCAACTGTGTCGAAAACTTGTTGATCGATTTCGCAATCAATAAATACATGCAAGTATATACGGTCAACAAGTAATAAAAAGTATAAGAAAAGTATCGTTCCCACAAGGAATTATTTAATAAAAAGTACCAAATACTAATTCGTAACCAAATTAATTTTATTTAAACAAATGATTTAGGATTGTGAATTAAAATACTTAATAAAACAACTATTAAATACCACTAGATTAAAATCAGGTTATGGAGAATTAAGATCACAACTTCACTTATTGCTTACTTATATCAATACACTTCTTATTATTTATACTCACTATTCTGGACTGTTAATCAGGAACTTATTAGTATTTATAACCACCTTCTGCTGCATCACAAACATATTAATCCAAATCCACAGTTGATAGAATTGAATCAAACACCCTAATTAACTAATTCACTATATTCCTATGTGAATTACAATTAAAAAGGATTTAAAGCAAAGGTTCCCTATCAGATTATATGCGGTGTAAATGTATATTCCTCCCCTAAATACAAATCATGAATATCATCACCATGCAGAAGACACAATCACATGCTATTATGATCAAATCTAAATATATACATCATCTCCCGAGTTCATACACATTATCACAGTAATTGATGATCAGACAATTAAACACTTATGCGCAAATCATAATAGTCACTTTCCCAACTTCTTGAATACGTATTATTCCTTAGTGGATCACCTCTAGAGGTCAAACACTTGGGTGACTTGCATTGATCTAAAAAGGAATCCCATTGGTGGAATTCAAGAAGAACACGAAGGAATTGGAGGTGAACTTGTACCCGAGGAAGCTTTGATCTACAAGGGTATAATTCTATATCTCTGTCTCTTTCGTTTAATTGATAATTGTGCACAAGGATGATCATGGTAATGGTTTGTATGAAAAATTTTAAATTCTATTTTATCACACTTCCGTACTATGTATGCAATTTGATTGTATGTGTCAGGAATATGCATGAGAATGTTATTCCTCTATATATAAGATTTGATGATGAAATTAATGAATGAATATGCAAATATGTCTGCATTGATAAAAGTTGTAAAGTTCTTAATAGATGATATATGTACAAGAACTTAGATTGAAAAGATCAAATGTGTTAGGTTGATCCTACATGAATGAATAGCTTTGTGAAGTCCTTTAAAAGATCGCAATGTACAAGGAATATGAATAGAAAGATCAAGCTTGTTAGGTTGATCTTATAAAGTGTAATAGATAGTCCCGTCTGATTGTAAAGCACTGCACCAGTCATCACAGTCTGCCAAGAGAGTTAAAGCAGAGTCATAGTCTATCAAGCAGAATCGTAGTCTGTCAAGATAGCCTCTCACGAAATCGTAGTTTGTTAAGAAGGCCACTCTCGAGATCGTAGAAACAGTCTGTTGAGTGTCTGCCGAGCCAAGTCAAGAATCGTAGGCTTCACTTGAAATCGTGGAGTCTACAGATCGTAGCTTAGGAAGAAATCGTAGTCTAACAAGCCAGTCAAGAGAATGCATATGTCAAGGCAGAAATCGTAGTCTGTCAAATATACTACTCTCAAAATCGCAGACTACACTCGGAGCAGTAGAGTCTACAGATTACCAATGGGTAGAATCGTAGTCTGCAAAACCAGAGCCAAATCGTAGTCAGTCAAGTGCTCACAATGCTAAGTTAGAATCGTAGAACACTCTACGATTCTCAACAGATGAGCAATTCAAAGTGGAGTACATACAAAGATGCAAGTGGTTCTCCTCCTCTAATAAGAGTAGTCAAGGTTCAGAATGAAGTATACTTAAAGAGTATCAAATAGCATTCTCTGAATGGCCTGCAAGCAAACAGAAGATCAAAACACCAACTCTATCAGCAAGGCTTATTAAGAAGTGAAGAGCCATTCATGAGAAGTCTTCTGAAAGCGCTCATCTGAAGACAACGATTGTAGTGTCTGTCAAACAAATACAAGACTTCTCAACTATCGTAGTGTTGACTACAACGATCGTGGTGTTTTCCAACTAGCAGCAGAGACTGATAAAGCACCTACAAAGATAATAGCAAACCTACAGAGGACAGACGAAAAGGATTGTCTACGCTCAGCCTCACCATGAAGATTGATCGAGAGATCATATGGCAGAATTTTGAGGAAGCTGAGTCTGACTAATCAAAAGAGTCATGAAAATAAAAGGGCCAGAGCAGTCAGCCAATTTATCAATTCCTGGTGCAAGTCAAGGCAAGCTGGATCATAGAACAGACGACAAGAGCTAAGTGCAAGATGGTACAACATCGTCAAATCACAGAGCACTCTCAGAATTATAGTGTTGTCAAAGTTAAGTCACCTTGCAATTTCCACAGACAAACTACGACCAAGTACATGAATGTCAGCATCAGAATCGTAGAGTTCGTTCGTCTGATTATTGAGACTTAGCATGTCTAAATATGAATACTAAGAAACGAACTTTGCTGATTGAGAGTCCCGATGCACTCACCAACATCCTTGGTCCAAATCGAGGAAACAAAAAGGAGAAATAAAGCTAACTACCAACTAGTCTGCTGAAAGTGATGTTTCAGAGGTGTTAGGTGAAATAGTAGACTGCTGTGTCAAGAAAGTCAAAAAGGAGCTGTCACGTCAACTCAGTATGTCTACATCAAAGAACTCAGAATATTTGAAGCTTTTCAAATAGCTCCCAACAGCTATATTCCAACGGGAAGCTGCTGGATGAATATATAACAGCTGAAGCTTCAAAGGAGAAAGGAGTTGACTCGAGACGAAGTGAGTCATATAGAGCTTAACATAGAAAAAGTCTCAGTGAGAGTGAGACAACCAAAGATGGAGTGAAACACATCTGATGAGAGTCTTACACTGCTAAAAGCTTCACAACACGAAGGTGTATGCCAACAGAGTGGCATCTGTGCTGAGAGCCGGAAGGCCAAGAAGACAAGAACAAGAGTGGCAGATCAGAAAGAAGTCTTTAAGAGCCACTCTACGTTTCACCATGAACACTCTGAGCTGAAGAGAAGAAGATGCAAATCCGAAGCTGCACACAAGACAACCAATGTTCAAAGGCTTCTAAGTACCAGAAGAAGTCTAACTAATATGCAAGACTTAGCAGTATCTTAGTGGTGATAGTGTGTTATGCTGAAATTAGATGAAGTCAAGCATCATCAACAAAGATCAGCAGCACCAAGGAGATGAATCAGACTGCTAAGTACACAAGGATGTCAAGCCAAATGCACATCTTAGCAATCCATCAGTTGTGATCAAGTATCAATGTTGAATTCCATACGATCACAAGAAGCTGCTAAGTACAAGAAGATGAACAAGTTGAATGTCATCTTAGCAGCTCAACAACAACAATAAACAACCATCCAAACATCCAAAGCCTGAGGGTTCCTTGTCTTTGTGACTAAACCAAAGTCAAGTCTGTACCGAAAGGTACAAGAAATTCTAAGTCTGCTGGGATTAGTCTATAGTTTCTAAGTCTGCTGGTCTTAAAGAGCTCTTAGTGAACTAGAGTTCCAAGGTTGCTGGTCTTGTAGGAATCTTAGTTATTCAGAGTTGATCTTATCCTTAGTGGAATCCCTGCTTGTTGAAGCAGAAGAATGGAGTAGGAGCATTTAGTCTTTGAACCACTTAAAACCCCTGGTGTCATTTACCTTATGTCATTTACATTCTGCACTATAACTGCTATATCTGCTTATAACTAATCTAACACTAGAACTATATTTAACGAGATATTCTTGAAGGGGATCTTAACCTATTCCGCTGTGCATAAATTGATTCTTCTATTTGTCATCTGCTAATTACTTAGCAAGACAAAAGAAAATAAAAAAGCATTTAAAATTAAAAAGGATATATTCAATCCCCCCTTCTAGATCTCTTGTGTGCCCTTGGGAACTAACAATTGGTATCAGAGCAGGTTCTCACACTGAATCCAAAAGCTAACGCTTTGTGTTTGGTCCGCGGCACAAATAAGTTCTAAACTTAGTATTAGTGGTAACTCACTTCTGAATGAAAATGAGCACACAAGTTGAAAATTGTTCGTACAGGTTGTTGGATTTGTACGAAATCATGATGCAATCAAATTGCAAAAATTAGCGGAAGCATGGTATATCAGAGTTTAAAAAAATTTCTACAAAACCATTACTCGGATCATCCTTTATGCAAATTATTAATTTAAAATAATAAATAAGAAGTTATGGAATCATACCCTTGTAAAACGAAGCTTCCACAGGTACGAGTTCAACTCCTTGTTCTTCGTGATCTCCTTGAATTTTTGGGTTAGATTCCTTCCTTTGATCAACGTTAGCCACCCAAGTGTTTGGCCTCTAGAGGTGATCCACTAAGGAAAAGGAATTATCAAGAAAGAGGGTGGTTGGCTTAGTTTTCTATCCTCTATAGAAAAGGAGTACTCTCCAACAATTAGAATTGCCTCAACTGATATCTATTATAAGACTCCTCTTATATAGATATTGGTCAACCCTTCTAATCCTATTAGACATGGGATTTCTTTTAATTAATTAAACTCCTTTAATTAATTTATGCTTCCCACCACATGGGGAATAATTCATTTAATTAATTTGTCTCCTAATATTATTAGGAATAAATGAGAGTACTAATATTAAATTAATTACTAAACTCCTTTAGAAATTAAAATAATAATATTAATAAGACTCCTCTTATCAATTTATATTTAATATTTCCAAAATATTAAATAATAAACATTAAGCTATTTAATTTATTCTATCACCATAGATTAAATTAATTACACATAATGAATTATTACGATTATGTCATTTCCTTCTTAAATAATTATTCTTCCTTTTATGGTGTAACCCTTTAGGTTCTCTATATTAAACCGGTTGTGAATAAATCAATTAGAACAATTCTAATCTTATTTAAATAAATAAATTAAACTAATAATCTATTTAAATAAATAATATTTATTCTACAATAGAGATAAGCCTCCCTAGCGATCAACGACTTTTTAGATAATATAGATTTCAACATTAATCATAAAAGAACCTATGAGTAAATAGTTACCATACAATTCAATCCTTCCACCATACAATGTCCCAATTAAATATAAGACATGAATTTACTGTCAAGTCTTATTTTATTTAATTATATGTATTTCGATTAGAAAATGCACAACTCCAAATAATGCAAATTAGAAACTCCTTTCCAATTTCATTTTACCTTGGCCAAGGATTCCTGGGTTGTCATTTAACGAATCACATAGGACATATCTCCTCTTTTACTAGAGGTGGTAGATTCTTTATTGATCATTCATTATCTCCATATGTAACTCATTATACCCAAGCATACCCTTTTATATACCCTAAAAGACTTTAAGGAATAAGTCAAAGTATAATTCATTACATACAAGATACTATGATGATCTCAAGTTCAAGGATCACTTGTACTACTATCACATTAGAAATTTCTATTGACAGGCGAGTAAAACTCCATTAGGTATTCCATAGCAAGTCACGATCAGTGAACTTATTCTCCAATAAGCACCTACATACTTGCTTTAGTGTCTCCACACAAATGATCATGAGATCAATCATCCTCATCTAATGAGCAAGCAACATATGTACCAATCTATCCGGATTTACTAATCCCCATTTTAGTAATCCCACGATTGGGAACTATTTTAGTTTTAGAGCTTTCTAAGAATTTAGATCTCATTAGCATGATCATCATCATGATTTTAAAAGCATTGCTTAAAACTATGGGTTATTTACATATTATAAAAACAGCACCATGTAGATAATTAAATGCCTTTAATAAATGAATATTTTATTAATAAATAAATAGGATTGTTTACAAAGTACGTGCTTTATCATCATACATGATTGGCTTGTATGCACACTACTATCAATCTCCCACTTGCACTAAAGCCAATCGCCATGGTATCTCATACCCATCTTCTCTAAGTGACGATCAAACTGCTGTTGTGTTAAAGCTTTAGTAAATGGATCTACAATGTTGTCTTGAGAGTCTACACGCTCCAAGGTGACGTATCCTCTTTCAATGATCTCCCTGATTAAGTGAAATCGCCGCAACACGTGTTTAGATTTTTGATGAGACCTTGGTTCCTTAGCCTGTGCAACTGCTCCTGTGTTGTCACAGTAAATGGGAACTGCTTCTCCAATGCTAGGAACCATACCAAGTTCAGTTATGAACTTCTTCATCCAAACAGCTTCCTTTGCAGCTTCACTTGCAGCTATATACTCTGCCTCTGTCACTGAATCAGCAACTGTTTGCTGCTTGGAAATCTTCCAACTCACTACGCCTCCGTTCAAGGTAAAAATATACCCCGAAACAGATTTACTGTCATCTTGGTCCGTTTGAAAACTTGAGTCTGTGAAGCCCTCGAGTTTTAATTCAGACCCACCGTAGACAAGAAAAATATCCTTAGTCCTTCTCAAGTATTTTAGGATATTCTTCACTGCCTTCCAGTGCTCTTCTCCTGGATTCAACTAGTATCTTCTCGTTACACTAAGTGCATGAGCAACATCCGATCTAGTACATATCATACCATACATGATAGATCCTATTGCAGAAGCATAAGGGATCTTACTCATACGGGCTCTCTCCTCAGGTGTCTTTGGGGCCTGTTTCTTGGAGAGATGTATTCCATGGCTCATCGGCATGAGACCTCTTTTGGAATCTTCCATGCTAAATCTCTTTAGCATTACATCAATGTACGTTCCTTGGGATAAACCAAGCATCCTTTTAGATCTATCTCTATAGATCTTTATCCCCAAAATATAGGATGCTTCTCCCAAGTCCTTCATGGAGAAGTGTTTAGATAACTAGATTTTAATTGATTGTAGCATAGGAATGTCATTCCCTATCAATAATATATCATCAACATATAATACAAGGAATAAAACTGCGCTCCCAATAACTTTCTTGTACACACATGGTTCATCGTCGTTTTTGATAAAATCAAACTCTTTGATTGTCTCATCAAAATGAATGTTCCATCTACGAGAAGCTTGCTTCAATCCATAAATGGATCGTTGCAGCTTACAGACTTGATTTGTTCCAACCTTTGAAACAAATCCCTCTGGCTGTGTCATATACACATCCTCCTCAAGTTTCCTATTGAGGAAGGCCGTTTTCACGTCCATCTGCCAGATCTCATAGTCGTTATAAGTTGCAATCGCAAGCAAAATCCGAATGGACTTGAGCATAGCTACTGGTGAAAAGGTTTCATCATAGTCAACTCCTTGTCTTTGTTTGAAACCATTTATAACCAATCGGGCCTTATAGGTCTCTACCTTGCCGTCCTCTCCATTCTTTCTTTCAAAGACCCATTTACACCCAATAGGCTTAATGCCTTCAGGTGGTGAAACCAAAGTCCATACTTTGTTTTCATACATGGAGTCCATTTCGAATTTTATAGCTTCAAGCCATTTTCCTGAGTCTTTATTACTCATAGCCTGTTCGTAATTCAATGGATCATCATCATTCATGATGTGTACCTCATCGTCATCCTCTATAACGAATCCATATCTCTCAGGTATCTTCGGTACTCTTCCAGATTTACGAACAGGGTGTGGTATAGTAGGTTCTTCTACTTGGTAAGGTACCTGACTTTGATCCGTGGTAATTTGTGGTTCTTGAACTTCTTCAATATATATCTTACTCCCACTAACCCCTTCATGGATAAACTCCTTTTCCAAGAAGGCAGCATGTTTCGCAACAAACACCTTTTGATCAGTTGGATGATAGAAATAATACCCTAAAGTTTCTTTAGGGTATCCCACAAATCTACACTTATCGAATTTAGTCTGTAGCTTATCATTTTCAAACTTTTTGACATAAGCTGGGCAACCCCAAGTCTTAACATGCTTAAGATTTGGTTTCCTCCCCTTCCACATCTCATATGGAGTCTTTGGGGCGAATTTGGTAGGTACCTTGTTAAGTAGGTATGCAGCCGTTTCTAGGGCATATCCCCAGAAAGAAATTGGAAGGTCGGTAAAACTCATCATGGATCGAACCATGTACAACAATGTTCGATTTCTCCTTTCAGATACTCCATTTAACTGTGGTGTACCTGGAGGAGTCCATTGTGAGATTATACCATTTTCTTTGAGACAATTGAGAAACTCACCGCTTAAGTATTCTCCACCTCGATTTGATCGAAGTATCTTTATACTCTTGCCCGTTTGTTTCTCTACTTCACTTCTGAACTCTTTGAACTTTTCAAATGATTCTGACTTGTATTTCATTAAATACACATATCCAAATCTTGAGTGATCATCAGTGAAAGTAATAAAATAAGAATACCCACCCCGTGCACTTGTTGTCATAGGTCCACAAACGTCTGTGTGAATCAATGCCAACAACTCTGTAACTCTTTCTCCTTTTCCACTAAAATGAGATTTAGTCATTTTACCCATGAGACAAGATTCACAAGTTGGATATGATTCATAATCAGATAACTCAAGGAGCCCATCTTTATGCAACTTGGATAATCTTGTTTCATTGATATGACCGAGTCTACAGTGCCACATGTAGGTATAATTAATATCATCTCTTTTCCTTTTCTTAGTTTGTTCAATTTGAAAAATATTTTCTTGTAAGTCAAGTGTATAAAGTCCATTTCGCAAATTTCCAACACCATATAAAACATCGTCTTTATAAATAGAACAACTATTGTTCTTTATAACAACGTTAAATCCTTCCATATCCAATACAGAAATTGAAATAATATTTTTAATAATATTCGGAACATAATAACAATTATTAAGATAAATGGACTTGCCCGAAGGCATTGCTAAATAATAAGTTCCTACAGCTAATGCAGCAACCTTTGCTCCATTCCCCACTCGTAGGATCACCTCATCATTGTTCAGCTTTCTACTTCTGACCAGTCCCTTCACATTATTACATATGTGAGAACCACAGCCGGTATCCAATACCCAAGTAGAATTTTGACTTTCTGAAAAATTAATTTCAATCATGAACAAACCTTGATTGGAAGTCGAAGCTTCTCCAAGCTTCTTCTTTGCCAGAAACTTCTTGCAGTTCCTCTTCCAATGACCCGGCTCGTTGCAATGGAATCACATTCCTTTGCTAGCTGGATCAGATTTCTTTTGCTCCTTTATGTTCACTTTGCCCTTGGTCATCCGAGATTGGAAGAGCTCCTTAGATATCTCATATCTAGCAGTCCTACTTTGTTCACCATACAACTCCTTGAGGTGAATCAACATAGTAGGAGCATCCATGTTTTCGTGCTGACGCTGAAGCTCATTATTCATGGATGCGAGCATGATGCATTGAGCCACAGATGCATCATCTTGCCACTTTACAATGGTGGCAATCTCTTCCTCAGAGGCTGTTTCTGGAACAGTTCCAGGGACAGGTGAGTTTAGGACATAAGAAATCTTTTCAGCAGTGAGAACTATTCTCAGATTTCTTAGCCAGTCCGTATAATTCGGCCCGGTAAGCTTATTAGCATCAAGTATGCTTCGCAGTGAAATTAGTGATTTTGACATTTTTAAAATTCTGCATGTGAAAAACAACATTTTAGCAAACATTCATTTTATTAATTTTGCATACCAAAATAAATTTAGGTCTTTATTTTAAATTGGTATCTCCCACTATTTTTATCAAACTATATTACCCACACTTATATAGTTCGGCAACATCTAATTAAAGATTTGCTAGTGAGAATAAGGATCCAATTTCAAATGTATATAACCTTGTGGATAGCACAACAAGCGATATACAAATAAATAGGTAGACAACTCTTGTCAATTACATCACTATATAACTCCTTTTATTTTGCCTCTTAAATCATAATGGTCAAGTGTGTGCACATCCGAACTAAAATGATTTAAGTTAAGTCCAGCCTAGCACTTCCATAAATTCAAAAAAAAAAATTGTTCGTCCTTGTGGATAGCACAACAAGACTAGATCGTTCAATTTTCTTGATAAGCATCAAATGTGATTAATTAACATCTTAAATATGCAATACTCGCCTTGTGGATAGCACAACAAGCTCATATTAAATATTTAATACTCTATTAATTTATCATGCTAGAAGGCGACGTTTGATATTCCAAATATCATTTGAACGCTTCGGACTTAATATTATTTCTTTGAGGGGTTTGTTATTATTTGTCTCATCTTGTTTAGCGCTCATGCACATATATATATATATATATAAAATACGCGTCATTTTATTAAACATGCGAAGCATGTTTGCATAAAATATAATATTTAGCATGCAATATAGAATACTATATTCTACCCGAATTGATTATGGAATTTTATTCTAGTTTGGTTCACTAGAGCCACCAAGTGAACCAAAAGGTCAAACCTAGGAGCGCAAGAATTTAAATTTAAATATAACTATTACATTTAAACCCGGGCTCCATACAAACGGGTCTTCACGCGCTCCTTGCTCCTTGGTCTCCAATTTTTTCAAGATAATTCTAACTATTTCTATTACATTAAACTATTTAATTTAAATAGAAACCTTGATCAGCAGTCAAGGGAAAGTACATAGGAGGGAGATAGAATTTTACATCAAGAAAAAAAAAATTAGAGAAGACGAGATACACAGACCCCATTTAATAAAACCCATTCATTCAAGCATTCAACTAAAATAAAATCCAATCACATTGGTCAAATAGTCCATAATCAATCCCCATTTATTATCATACATATCACCATATATATCAATAAATAAATATTCATCTCATGAATTAAAACATTCCATATATATATGAGTATCATTTAATGGGTAATTTTAAATTGCATGAAATCCGATTTCAAGATTAAAATAAACTCTTTATTTTAATTATAAAATTATTTAGAATATAATATATAAATATATCATATATATATATATATATATATATAATATAAATTCACATTTATTTTTTAAAAAGAAGTTACCTTCTTTTATTAAAAGAGTCCTGCAGGTTTATTAAAAGAGTCATTTCCTGATGGGTCACCTTCTTTTTGGAGTAAGAAAGAGACGACACCTTTTCTTTGCAGAATTCAAGATTAGCACCCCAAAAAAAAAATTGTGATTCGCCCCAAAAAAAATTGTCATTTTTTTTTCTTAAAAAAAATAATTTTATACAATAAAATTATGCACAATAAATTATTTTAAATACATACCCATATATATATATGAAATCAAAAATAAATTAATAATTGCATAAAGGTTTGGCTCTGATGCCACTGTTGGGTTTGTACGAAATCGTGATGCAATCAAATTGCAAAAATTAGCGGAAGCATGGTATATCAGAGTTAAAAAAATTTCTACAAAACCATTACCCGGATCATCCTTTATGCAAATTATTAATTTAAAACGATAAATAAGAAGTTATGGAATCATACCCTTGTAAAACGAAGCTTCCACAGGTACGAGTTCAACTCCTTGTTCTTCGTGATCTCCTTGAATTTCCGGGTTAAATTCCTTCCTTTGATCAACGTTAGCCACCCAAGTGTTTGGCCTCTAGAGGTGATCCACCAAAGAAGATGAATTATCAAGAAGGAGGGTGGTTGGCTTAGTTTTCTATCCTCTATAGAAAAGAAGTACTCTCCAACAATTGGAATTGCCTTAACTGATATCTATTATAAGACTCCTCTTATATAGATATTGGTCAACCCTTCTAATCCTATTAGACATGGGATTTCTTTTAATTAATTAAACTCCTTTAATTAATATAGGCTTCCCACCACATGGGGAATAATTAATTAAATTCATTTAATTAATTTGTCTCCTAATCTTATTAGGAATAAATGAGAGTACTAATATTAAATTAATTACTAAACTCCTTTAGAAATTAAAATAATAATATTAATAAGACTCCTCTTATCAATTTATATTTAATATTTTCAAAATATTAAATAATAAACATTAAGCTATTTAATTTATTCTATCACTATAGATTAAATTAATTACACTTAATGCATTATTACGATTATGCCATTACCTTCTTAAATAATTATTCTTCCTTTTATGGTGTGACCCTTTAGGTTCTCTATATTAAACCGGTTGTGAATCAATCAATTAGAACAATTCTAATCTTATTTAAATAAATAAATTAAACTAATAATCTATTTAAATAAATAATATTTATTCTACAATAGGGATAAGCCTCCTTAGCGATCAACGACTTTCCAGATAATATAGATTTCAACATTAATCATAAAAGAACCTGTGAGTAAATAGTTACCATACAATTCAATCCTTCCACCATACAATGTCCCAATTAAATATAAGACATGAATTTACTGTCAATTCTTATTTTATTTAATTATATGTATTTCGATTAGAAAATGCACAACTCCAAATAATGCAAATTAGAAACTCCTTTCTAATTTCATTTTACCTTGGCCAAGGATTCCTGGGTTGTCATTTAACGAATCACATAGGACATATCTCCTCTTTTACTAGAGGTGGTAGATTCTTTATTGATCATTCATTATCTCCATATGTAACTCATTATACCCAAGCATACCCTTTTATATACCCTAAAGGACTTTAAGGAATAAGTCAGAGTATAATTCATTACATACAAGATACTATGATGATCTCAAGTCCAAGGATCACTTGTACTACTATCACATTAGAAATTCCTATTGACAGGCGAGTAAAACACCATTAGGTATTCCATAGCAAGTCACGTTCAGTGAACTTATTCTCCAATAAGCACCTACATACTTGCTTTAGTGTCTCCACACAAATGATCATGAGATCAATCATCCTCATCTAATGAGCAAGCAACTTATGTACCAATCTATCCGGATTTACTAATCTCCATTTTAGTAATCCCACGATTGGGAACTATTTTAGTTTTAGAGCTTTCTAAGAATTTAGATCTCATTAGCATGATCATCATCATGATTTTAAAAGCATTGCTTAAAACTATGGGTTATTTACATATTATAAAAACAGCACCATGTAGATAATTAAATGCCTTTAATAAATGAATATTTTATTAATAAATAAAAAAGATTGTTTACAAAGTACGTTCTTTATCATCATACATGATTGACTTGTATGCACACTACTATCACAGGTAAATAAGCATATCCATCTAAAGCTGTCCAGAGTGGCCCCTGTTCTTAAATAAAATTGATATCGGGCCAATCACTGCTTATAGTCAATCAGCAATCTTCAGCTTATTGATGGGAAGTCAAGATGCAACAAGAACTAAGAATCTTACGTCCACAGTTCTGAAAGATGAAATGCCTAAACATGCTATGAGATGCTTATCCAGAGGAGAAAGGAACATTCTTCAGATATGTATTTGACAAAATCTATGAATCTGAACCTTGAGGTTTAAGGGCTTCAAAGAATTCAATTTGCCAAAACTTTCCTCTGATCATAATTCAAAGACTCTGCTTAATTGATCTAAAGGCCATATGGTGCAACAAAAGTTATCAGTATTGATAATACAAAGATGTGCACAACAATGCCTAATATAATTGTGCAAATAAATAGAACAACTAACTGTCAAGAAACTGACTGTAGCAAGGTATGTATCATCATCACTATATACATATATCATATTGCATCACCTTATGTGCTATAACAGTATTCTATCAAAAGATCATTTTCTTCCTAAAAAGGGAGAAGAGAGAAGTACATTTGAGGTTGAAAACTATTCGCTGAAAAACTTTCTATCCACCCATGTTTTAAGTTGAAAATAAATTTTTGAAAGACATCTGATATATGCCTTAAGTATATTAAAATCTAAGCAGTTGAAGTTGCTGGACCTTTGCTGATAGGTTGGTATGTTTGGAAATTCATACAAATCAATGTTTTGTGCTTTTGATGAAACATATAGTGTGATCAACACTACAGGTGTATCTTGAAGGTTCTTGGAAACTGATCAACTCCACGAACCAACAAGATGTAAATTATAGAGCTTATCCTCACTCTATGAAAATTCAAAATCTTTTAACATAGCAAAAGTAGAGGGTGTAACATCCAAAGAGAGAGCTTAACATATCAAAACTACTTAATCATACACACACTCACAATCATGCATTATAATTGCCATTATATCTAGAATTGATATATATAAATATGATTGTTGATGCTTATATGCTGAAAATCCAAAAGTATAAGGAACTAGGGTTTTTGAGAAAATTAACCTAGCAGGACCAAAATAGCCATGGGTACCAAAATAGAAAATCATTTAACCTGCAGGTACTTGGTCTATCTGACCTCACTAGGAAAAACTGAAGCACACGACTTCAGTCACCAAGCCTCTACCAGCTGCAAGTTCAGGATCCCTCAGCAATGCTCTTATTCAAAATCATCCAAGTCCAGAGCTTGCTCCTGAAGATATGTTGTGTCCTTAAGGATGAAGAAATCTCATGAGCATATAAATGGATCCTAAAACCATTAGTATGATCATCATGATACTATAAAAGGAAGCAGGCAATTCATGTCAAGAAGTAAGAGACCTTTCAAGCTTATCCATGCAAAGCATATCATCTCAAAAGGAACATCAAGGAAGATCATATAATGAATCATCACCTAATGGTGATGAAGTATGAATCATAGAAGTAAAACTCTATGAGTACAGAAGATGCTAAAGTCTAAATGATAGAAACTATGTTCGTAGTGTCTAGTCAGTAAATCGTGGAGTAACCAGTTCTAAAGAAAATACTTTATGATCAAATGGAGCAGATTCAACGATGAAAATTTCAGCTAGAAGGAGAAGTGCAAGGCAACCTTACTTATGTATATATAGAAGTTAGCCCATCTTTCTCTAAGATGAAAGTATCAACTGTGGGGGAGCAGTGATCTGCTAAGTCTAGCAGCGCTCAAATTGAAAAAGGAGCACAATGAAGCTAGTCCTTCAGATCTCTCAAACAATAAAGGTAGCTAAACTTGATGCCAATGAAAGAGTAACTGAAGATATGGAGATGGTGAAGTTACATTGAGAATAAGATGTAAAAGATGAAGGAGAAGAAGAAGTTGGATTCAGAGATAAGCTCAGGGGACAGTTCAACCTCCCTTACATATCTAATGACCACTCCACGAAGAATCAATTCACTTCTGTTAAGTTCTTAAAACAGAAGGTACTTCATCTAACAATACTTCATGAAAAATTATTCACCAATGTCATTCTTCAAGTATTATGAGAAGCTTCAATAATCCTTGTGTTGATACTCCAACTTATCCAAACAGCCCTATCTCAGTAACAGAGTCCCAAAACTCTGTGGCTGATTAACCAAATAAATCTTTATCCCCAGTAAAAATGTCCCAAAACTTGCTACTGATAACCATATCAACCAACTACCCCATTCGTAGAGTACCTACGATCAACCTCGTGATCGTAGATCAAAAAAGTATGCTGACCCTGCGATCGCAGTCTATACAAACACCTCTCCAATACATTTCTAACCATACATATTGAAGAGCTAAAATCATCTCATTCTCTCTCACTTACAAACACCAACATCAAAGTATATCCAAAGCTGGTAAGTAAACTCCATGGCAGAGAAGCCTACCGTGATGACACTTTGACCATCAAGTCTAAGCAGTCCTTCTTCTGATAAGCGCCTCAGAGATAAATCTAGCCCTAAGTTTTATACTAAAAGGCCAGCCCTTTCTGAGCTACCTTAACCCAGAAGAAGTGCTGATATAGAATGCATCACAAGAACCTCTACAGAGCATATAAAAGTCCCTCAGAAGAATTCAAGTTGTTGATGAATCATACAACTCCCAGTTGGAGATTAATGAAGAATCGTCTACTGAAGCATGGTTACTGAAGACGATCATTGAGTAGACAAAAAAATCGTGGAGCACTAAACTGTATCATCAAGCTACTCCACGAATTAAAAAAGTCAACGATCAACTAAAGGAAGAGATGCTCACATCCCAAGAAGGGAAGTTATATCTGAAAAGCTGATCAGTTACGAGAAGTTACAGATATTGAAATATCGTGCATCCAATATTTCACTTACACCTGTCCTATTAAAAAGTAGGAAACAATTATAAATGAAATTTCAAATCTGTAGCGGTTACACTTTATAGAAGCTGCCAAAAAGCTGTAAGTCTCTCTAGTCCATCTTCCCTCATTGAACCCTAAACTCAAAATACTTTCCAAAAGCCTAAATTACTCAAACCTCTAGCCATACCCAAATCGCCTTCAAGTACCTCCTGCAAAGTTCCTGAAATCGAACACCCATATATTTCTAACCTTTCAAATGGAAGATTGGCGTGTTATCACTGGAATTCAACTCGGCTCTAAGAAATTCAAAATATCTGAAAAGAAGTTTAGGGACATTCTAGATCTCATAAAGAATGTTGGGTTTTTCTAATGTCTAGAATCCAACACCCTGATTTATGCCAACTTGGTGAAGGAATTCTATTCAAATGCAACGATAGATTCTGGGCTTCTATCTACAAAAGTCAAAGGAGTAAACTTGAAGATACGAGCATCAGACATCAATCAATGTCTAGGGTTTCCTGACCAAGGTCTGATAAATCTCGAAGAAGTCAACATTGAAGAAGGCAAAAATCTAATGCGCTACAAGAGAAATCCAAATCTGAAAGACATGAAGAAAAAGGAGTTTCCTGAGGAGTTTGAATTTCTTGCTGAGATTACAGGAAAATGCATCTTGAGCAAAGACACTGCACATTATACAGTAAGCGATCAGTAATTGAGAGTTATGACTGCAATTGTCTTGAAGCAGCAAATAAATTTTGGAGCGGTACTGTTCGACCTATTGTCTAAATGGCTAGAAAAAGCAGAGAAGACAACAGATAAATCTCTCACAAAAGTTTTCCATGGAAGATTCTTGAGCATTATCTTGAAGAAGAAACTGAAGAGCAAGATAAGGGACGATGAGGGAGAACCCCTTAATATTGACAAAGTGATGTCTCCAAAACTATTTGACAACTGAAAGAAAAATCCTATAAAGAACAAGAAGCTAAAAACATCTGGCAATAGCAACAAGGGCACTTCAAAGAAGAGGAAAGCAAGCAAAATCAAGAATGAGTTTTCTCTCTCTGATGATTCCAAAGCTCCAGAGTCCACTTATGTAAAGCCATCCAAGAAGAGAGCCAGAGTTGTGAAGAAATCACCAGAGATCCTCTCAAGAAGTCCTTCTACTGATAAAGGGGAATCTGAATCAGAAGAAGAAAAAGCACCTGGATCTCCCATTGCCGAACCCCAAAGAAGGAAAAGGAGAAATTGTCTACTTCTCAAACTAGGCCATAAGAAGAAAGAATGATCTTCATTAAAGATCATTAATCTTGGTGATAATGATGAGCCTAAGACTATGAAAGAAGACATAAAAGGCAAAAGGAGAATGATTTCTGCCAGCTCCAATAGTCATGAAAGTGAAAAGACTACAACTACAAATGAATCAGAAGAGGAAGATGAAACTGAAGCTAAAGAGACTTTGAAGACTGAAGAGCAAGGAATAACAAGTGAGTCAACGAAATCCAGTTCAGTAGAGGGTGATGAAAATGAAGATCAAACGCAAGAATCTACTAATGAGTCAGTTGAAATGACCTTGCACCAGTCTAACTCAAAATCAAGAAATGAAGGAATAGAAACAGACTCCAGCTCTGAAGATCGGGGATCAGCAGACTATCATGTTCCTTCTCTTAGAAATGTTTGAAGAAGATTAGTGGTGGAAGTCTTTCCACAAGGTGTGCTACCTAGAAGATGGATAAACCATGGAAATGAATGACTCAGCGTGGTAAGGATGTCCACAGACGATCTGCTCAACAATTTTCAAGATATGGAGTTGGATTATACAACGGTGTTGTATGATTCTGAGAATCATCTGATAAAGTGGTTCTACCCTTGGATGCCATGGCTAAAGGCCTACACTGCTGAAGATGAGAGCTACATTAACTGGTGTTACTCACACTTTCCTAATCTAGAGCTGATCTGTGACGCCCTAAAAATAGGTCCACACAACCTATTCTGAGTCGCCAGAAATACACATAACAAAAATCCAACTACAAATCTTCCTATTCCAACTATTAAATTGTCATGCAAAATACAACAACACAAACTGTGAGCTTCAATATAAATAACAGTACTCATACTCTTTATCAATGATACGTTACATAAAGGTACAGTCAATAACTGTTTTAGGAATTAAAATCTTTGGAAAGTGCTCAAGGAAACCTTCGTATATGGGAGGTCATGCATCTAAGTTATAATAGATATCATAAAACTTGAGAATTAACCTTGGTTGACCCAATAGACCCCAAAGAAGAATGAGAAGATTACTATCGTGTTACTTCCAATGGTGTGTATCTTCTTTCCATATAATTATCTCAATTTTCTCAAATTAGAGATTATATTTCAACTATACTCCAAGATTATATAAATAGTGCTCATAGATGTAATCAGCAAGTGGATGTGCACAACCATATCTTATGATAACACGAATTCGTATGTGGTTAGACATCTTGTATGATAGTGGCAACACACCCTTCCAAAGTTGGGTTCTGATCAACCTATTATTGTTCACCAAAATCAACTGTTAAATGACGTATAAAATACGACAAACACATGTTAAGTCCTCAATATAATTATCACCATACTATTTTATGAGAAACTTCAACAGTCATAGACCATCACTCCATTCCCCTGTTATCCCCACTCAACTCAGCTACACTTTTATTAACTGAAAGGAATTGTCAATCAAAAAGATGAGCACAAATAGCCCAGTAAAGAATATTCTGACTAAGATAATTAAATTATCAATAGCCTTCATCAGAAATAATTCAGATATTTAGAACATATGGTAGATAATATAAGTTTTCAACCATAGTTGCAGCGGAACAAGCAATCCATTAGAAGAGTCAAGTAGAGTATAAAGTCTACTATCTTCTACAAATTAAAAGTCAATAATCAATATTTTATTTCTATAACACCAATCAATAGTTCTTCGTTGTACCCAAGACAAAGAGAACTTTCACCACTTGTCTTTACCTGTAACACCAAAGCTTATAGTTAAATTCACAATTCATGTTCATAATCATATAAATCAACAATTTCTCCTTGCCACAAAAGCTTAATAGAACTTTCACTCAATGTCCTTGCCACAAAGGCTAAAGACACTCAATAATCATATCGTCTTTACACCCTACTCCAAAGACATTCAAATATAACAACAATGGTCATGATCATACCAATCAATTGTCTATCTTTACACTACCGGCCAAAGATATTCAACTGTATCATCAGAGGTCATGATCATGCCATACACATGTCCATCTTTGCACTACGGGCTAAAGATATCAATCAACAGTTCATCTTTGCACTACAGGCCAAAGATATCAATCAACAGTTCATCTTTGCACTACGGACCAAAGATAACTTTCATCACAAGCCTTTATCTGTAACACCAAATGTCATAATTATACCAATAAACAGTTCCTGGTCATAATCATACCAATCAACAGTTCATCTTTGCACTACGGCCCAAAGATAACTTTCACCACAATTAAAGACTGAAGATTATGAAAATGATATAAAGAACGAATCAAGTGAGATCAAGGATAAATATTAGAGATTTATAATTTAATTTATCCAAGTTCAAGAATGCTCAAATTGTCAACATAATAATCAATTGTGGAGTAAAATTCAAGAATGATATTCACAAATCAAAAATAATTTGGACAGAAAAGAAATCAAATTTTATCGTGAATAATATCCCGTATGAATAGTACCGTATAAATAGTAACGTTTGAATAGTACCCAGACATAAAAATATTAAAATTTGATAAAAAAGTTCAAACCAATATTCCGGTGAAATGATATTAGATGAAGCGCAAAACTCAAGGAATTTCAAATCATTTCGAAAATTATAGAAGCAATACTTACCCTAGTAAATTTAAATTTAGGAATATAAAATGAAATAATATCACTTACATAATATGGAATATGAAAGGAAATGATATCCTTTATGAGTATAAAATAATATCCTTTACGAATTTTGAAAAAAAATAATATCATTTACCTTAGTAGAAAACTACATTTGACTGGTATACCGGATATTATTCTGAGAGAATCTTGCACTATAAACTACACTAAGAGTATCCTTATACTCAAAAAAAATATTCACAATATAATATTAGAAACACTTATGTTTTTGGTGTGTTTAGGATGAAGGGGTAACCCCCCTTTTATAGTGCAACCTCAGAAGAAAAAATAAAATGAGCTGCCTAACTTTTCTCTGCCTAACCGTCCTTTTTTTCTTTCCTTCTCTGCCTAACTTTCAATTCCTTGTAGGTGAGGCCCACAATTTGTAAAATGAATTGCAGGAGCAATTCTCAACCAACCAAATTGGAAAAAAAAAAGGACAAGGACTACTGCTTTAGAAAACAAAGCACTCAATTACAATTTGCTCACCTCTATCCCTTTAATCACATGCTTATATATATAATAATAATTTTACTAATTAAATAATTAAAAAAATACTATTATATCATCACCTTATATTATTATAATAGTATATTATAATAATATATTTGAATGAATATTTTATCGGAGAAGATAATTATAATTCCACAGAAAAATATGTCAAACTTTCAACAAATATCTCATTCTAAATTCCTCCATTTGTAACAAAAATTGGAAAAATAACCACCACATAATAATTATTCACAATTAATATTATAAGCTCACAATATTGACAACCAGATCGTTCCCAGAAAAGAGAGGGCTTTTCGATAAGGATTTATCCTTATTGGGGCGCAATTATATAACCTAACCCCTTTTCTTAACAGAACTTTCTAGACATTGTCAATATGCTATCTAATAATATCATTTAAATAATCTGAGTTACTATATTATGACAATTATTGATTTGATAATATAAAATACTATGCAATTATCACTGTAGCAATTATTGAATGAAATACTGAGTGACTTCTTACGTAAGCATCAATAATTAGAGATACTGTGCAATACCGTGTTCTACTGTTCAACAACGCGTATTACTGTACTTTTATCACTGGATATTTCAACGGTTAACGATAAAAGTTCTGCCATCAATTTTTAGAAAACTTATTTTTGTCGTTTTCTACATCCGACAGTTATTCTGTTATGAGGCTCACCAATGATTGCGTTGTCGTAGGAATATTCTCCAATAAAAAGGATATTATCCGACAAAACAAATATTCCTCGAATATTTTATGACAACTTACTTACTTTGTAAAATTTGCACATATCACCCTTAACTTTAATCTTTTATCAATTTAACCATTTACTGAATAAAAATATAAAAAAAAAATTGAATACTTTCATTTCATAAAATGCGGGGTCTTACAATCTCCCCTCATGAAATTTCGTCCCCGAAATTTACGTACCTGGTAGTTCAAAGAGGTGAGGATACCTTACTTTCATTTCAGATTCTATCTTTCCGGTTATTTTCTCTGTATCATGATTTCTCCATTGCTCATCTCTTAGATTTCAGATATCATTCTAGAATATAGCTTCAAAACAAAGGTTAATTGATATATCACAATTTGTCAACTTATTAATTAAGAAAATTCAGCTTAGTTAGGACACAGTCTAGCGAAAGATATTACTCGTCTCTCCCCTCCTAGTTCTAGTCTCAGTTTTTCGCCAGAGACCATATCCCCAAGCTTTGACACCAACTGCGACGCCCCAAAAATAGGTCCACACAATCCATTCTGAGTCGCCAGAAATACACACAACAAAAATCCAACTACAAATCTTCCTATTCCAACTATTAAACTGTCGTGCAAAATACGACCACACAAACTGTGAGCTTCAATACAAATAACAGTACTCGTACTCTTTATCAATGATACGTTACATAAAGGTACAGTCAATAACTGTTTTAGAAATTAAAATATTTGGAAAATGATCAAGGAAACCTTCGTGCATGGGAGGCCATGCATCTAAGTTATAATAGATATCATAGGACTTGAGAATTGACTTTGGTTGACCCAATTGACCCCAAAGAAGAACGAGAAGATTACTATCGTGTTCATTCCAATGGTGTGTATCTTCTTGCCATATAATTATCTCAATTTTCTCAAACTGGAGATTATATTCCAACCATACTCCAAGATTATATAAATAGTGCTCATAGATGTAATCAGCAAGTGGATGTGCACAACCATATCGTATGATAACACGAATGCGTATGTGGTTAGACATCTTGTATGATAGTGGCAACACACCCTTCAAAAGTCGGGGTCTGATCAACCTATTGTTGTTCACCAAAATTAACTGTTAAATGACGTATAAAATACGATACGCACATGTTAAGTCCTCAATACAATTATCACCATACTATTTTATGAGAAACTTCAACAGTCATAGACCATCACTCTATTCCCCTATTATCCCCACTCAACTCAGCTACACTTTTATTAACTGAAAGGAATTGTGAATCAAAAAGGTGAGCACAAATAGCCTAGTAAAGAATATTCTGACTACGATAATTAAATTATCAATAGCCTTCATCAGAAATAATTCAGATACTTAGAACATATGGTAGATGATATAAGTTTTCAACCATAGTTGCAACGGGATAAGCAATTCATCAGAAGAGTCAAGTCGAGTATAAAGTCTACTATCTTCTCCAAATTAAAAGTCAATCATCAATATTTTATTTCTGTAACACCAATCAACAGTTCTTTGTTGTACCCAAGACAAAGAGAACTTTCACCACTTGTCTTTAACTGTAACACCAAAGCTTATAGCTAAATTCACAATTCATATTCATAATCACGTAAATCAACAGTTTCTCCTTTCCACAAAAGCTTAATAGAAGTTTCACTCAATGTCCTTGCCACAAAGACTAAAGACACTCAATAATCATATCGTCTTTACACCCTACTCCAAAGACATTCAAATGTAACAACAATGGTCATGATCATACCAATCAATTGTCTATCTTTACACTACGGGCCAAAGATATTCAACTGTATCATCAGTGATCATAATCATGCCATACACCTGTCCATCTTTGCACTACGGGCTAAAGATATCAATCAACAGTTCATCTTTGCACTACAGGCCAAAGATATCAATCAACGGTTCATCTTTGCAGTACGGGCCAAAGATAACTTTCATCACAAGCCTTTATCTGTAACACCAAATGTTATAATTATACCAATACACAGTTTCTGATCATAATCATACCAATCAAAAGTTCATCTTTTCACTACGGGCCAAAAATAACTTTCACCACAATTTAAGACTAAGGATGATGAAAAATGATATAAAGAACGAATCAAGTGAGATCAAGGACAAATATTATAGATTTGTAATTTAATTTATCCAAGTTCAAGAATGCTCAAATTATCAACATAATAATCAATTGTGGAGTAAAATTCAAGAATGATATTCACATATCAAAAATAATTTGGACAAAAAAGAAATTAATTTTTATCGTGAATAGTACCCTGTGAATAGTACCTGTATAAATAGTACTATATGAATAGTATTGTATGAATAGTACCGTATGAATAGTACCCCGACATGAAAATATTAAAATTTGATAAAAAAGTTCAAACCAATATTTCAGTGAAATGATATTAGATGAAGCGCAAAACTCAAGGAATTTTGAATCATTTCAGGAATTATAGAAGCAATACTTACCCTAGTAAGTTTAAATTTAGGTATATAAAATGAAATAATATCACTTACATAATATGGAATATGAAAGAAAATGATATCCTTTACGAGTATAAAATAATATCCTTTGCAAATATTGAAAGAAAATAACATCCTTTACCTTAGTAGAAAACTAGATTTGACTGGTATACCGGATATTATTCTGAGAAAATCTTGCACTATAAACTACACTCAGAGTATCCTTATACTCAAAAGAAATACTCACAATATAATAGTAGAAGCACTTATGTTTTTGGTGTGTTTAGGATGAAGGGGTAACCCCCCTTTTATAGTGCAACCTCGGAAGAAAAAATAAAATGTGCTGCCTAACTTTTCTCTGCCTAAGCGCCTTTTTTTTCTTTCCTTCTCTACCTAACTTTCAATTCCTTATAGGTGAGGCCCACAATTTGCAAAATGAATTGCATGAGCAATTCTCAACTAACCAAATTTGAAAAAAAAAAAAGGACAAGGACTACTACTTTAGAAAACAAAGCATTCAAATATAATTTGCTCACCTCCGTCCCTTTGATCACATGCTTATATATATATATATATATATATATATATATATATATATATATATATATATAATTTTAGTAATTAAATAATTATAAAAATACTATTATATCATCACCTTATATTATTACAATAAAATATTATAATAATATATTTGAATGAATATTTTATCGGAAAATATAATTATAATTTCATAGAAAAATATGCCAAACTTTCAACAAATATCTCATTCTAAATTCCTCCATTTGTAACAAAAATTGGACAAATATCCACCACATAATAATTATTCACAATTAATATTATAATCTCACAATATTGACAAACATATCGTTCCCAGGAAAGAGGTGGTTTTTCGATAAGAATTTATCCTTATTGGTGCGCAATTATATAACCTAACCCTTTTTCTTGACAGAACTTTCTAGACATTGCCAATAATGCTGTCTAATAATATCATTTAAATAATATGAGTTACTGTATTGTGACAATTATTGATTTGATAATATAAAATACTATATAATTATCACTGTAGCAATTATTTAATGAAATACTGAGTGACTTCTTATGTAAGCATCAATAATCAGAGATACCGTGCAATACCGTGTGCTACTGTGCAACAACGTGTATTACTGTACTTTTATCACTGGATATTTCAACAGTTAACGGTAAAAGTTCCGCCGTCAATTTTTAGAAAACTTATTTTTGTTGTTTTCTTCATCCGACAGTTATTCTGTTATGAGACTCACCAATGATTGCGCCGTCGTAATCGTAAGAATATTTTCCGACAAAAAAAAATATTATTCGACAAAACGAATATTCCCCGAATATTTTATGACAACTTGCTTACTTTGTGAAAATTGCATATATCACCCTTAACTTTAACCTTCTATCAATTTAACCATTTATTGAATAGAAATATAAAAAAATTAAATACTTTCATTTCATAAAATTTGAGGTCTTACATGATCTCTCAAAACTTTCCAAGGGTTAAGACATTCCCAACCAAGCTGATCAGGGACCACCCTCACTTCAAAATCTACCATCATGCCAGTAATACCTACATTCCCTACTATCTTCTAGAGAGCTTAGATGGTGGAAAGATCACACCAAAGTCTACGATCGTAGAGTCCTTACACTCTACAATTGCAAGTGATCAAGATCACTCTGACAAGTCAAACACTCAAAGATCAAACTCCACACCTGGCATTCCAAACTTTGCTCCTACGATACTCTCTGATATCCCATCTTCCTCCTACAGCAACTGGTATTCAAATCTCTTTGATATTCTCACTACCTTTGAAAACATCTATAAAAATGAGAAACTTGATGTCCAACCAGCTGTGCAAATTCTTCAAGATCAAGAGTTACTGGAAAACTCTGAAGAATTGGTTGAAAAATTTTCTTATATTGCTGAAGAAGCTAAAAGCATGACAGGAGGAGAAAACAATGAGTTCCACAGAAAGCTTTAAGCAACTATCTCAGATATATCTCTCAAGCTTCAATAGAGAGATCAAATCTATCTGAAATCAATAAGGGATCAAAGGAGAGAAGCTTTACAACTTCTGAAGAAAAATGAAGAATATATTATGTCTCTCTCCAAGAAAATAGACACTCTTAACCAGTCTCTTTCCCTGAAGCTAGAGCTCAGCCAACAAGAACTAAAGATCGAAGTTGGAAACACATCCCACCTGCTTGAGCAGCTTATGTCCAATGTTCAGCATCTCTCTCAAATGATTGATGACAAAAAAGGGGAGAAAAAGATGTTGGGTTTGTACGAAATCGTGATGCAATCAAATTGCAAAAATTAGCGGAAGCATGGTATAACAGAGTTTAAAAAAATTTCTACAAAACCATTACCCGGATCATCCTTTATGCAAATTATTAATTTAAAATGATAAATAAGAAGTTATGGAATCATACCCTTGTAAAACGAAGCTTCCACAGGTACGAGTTCAACTCCTTGTTCTTCGTGATCTCCTTGAATTTCCGGGTTAGATTCCTTCCTTTGATCAACGTTAGCCACCCAAGTGTTTGGCCTCTAGAGGTGATCCACCAAGGAAGATGAATTATCAAAAAGGAGGGTGGTTGGCTTAGTTTTCTAACCTCTATAGAAAAGGAGTACTCTCCAACAATTGAAATTGACTTAACTGATATCTATTATAAAACTCCTCTTATATAGATATTGGTCAACCCTTCTAATCCTATTAGACATGGGATTTCTTTTAATTAATTAAACTCCTTTAATTAATTTAGGCTTCCCACCACATGGGAAATAATTAATTAAATTCATTTAATTAATTTGTCTCTTAATCTTATTAGGAATAAATGAGAGTACTAATATTAAATTAATTACTAAACTCCTTTAGAAATTAAAATAATAATAATTGTAATAATATTAATAAGACTCCTCTTATTAATTTATATTTAATATTTCTAAAATATTAAATAATAAATATTAAGCTATTTAATTTATTCTATCACTATAGATTAAATTAATTACACTTAATGCATTATTACGATTATGCCATAATAATATTAATAAGACTCCTCTTATTAATTTATATTTAATATTTTCAAAATATTAAATAATAAATATTAAGCTATTTAATTTATTCTATCACTATAGATTAAATTAATTACACTTAATGCATTATTACGATTATGCCATTACCTTCTTAAATAATTATTCTTCCTTTTATGGTGTGACCCTTTAGGTTCTCTATATTAAACCGGTTGTGAATAAATCAATTAGAACAATTCTAATCTTATTTAAATAAATAAATTAAACTAATAATCTATTTAAATAAATAATATTTATTCTACAATAGGGATAAGCCTCCCTAGCGATCAACGACTTTCCAGATAATATAGATTTCAACATTAATCATAAAAGAACCTATGAGTAAATAGTTACCATACAATTCAATCCTTCCACCATACAATGTCCCAATTAAATATAAGACATGAATTTACTGTCAAGTCTTATTTTATTTAATTATATGTATTTCGATTAGAAAATGCACAACTCTAAATAATGCAAATTAGAAACTCCTTTCTAATTTCATTTTACCTTGGCCAAGGATTCCTGGGTTGTCATTTAACGAATCACATAGGACATATCTCCTCTTTTACTAGAGGTGGTAGATTCTTTATTGATCATTCATTATCTCCATATGTAACTCATTATACCCAAGCATACCCTTTTATATACCCTAAAGGACTTTAAGGAATAAGTCAAAGTATAATTCATTACATACAAGATATTATGATGATCTCAAGTCCAAGGATCACTTGTACTACTATCACATTAGGAATTCCTATTGACAGGCGAGTAAAACTCCATTAGGTATTCCATAGCGAGTCACGTTCAGTGAACTTATTCTCCAATAAGCACTTACATACTTGCTTTAGTGTCTCCACACAAATGATCATGAGATCAATCATCCTCATCCAATGAGCAAGCAACATATGTACAAATCTATCCGGATTTACTAATCCCCTTTTTAGTAATCCCACGATTGGGAACTATTTTAGTTTTAGAGCTTTCTAAGAATTTAGATCTCATTAGCATGATCATCATCATGATTCTAAAAGCATTGCTTAAAACTATGGGTTATTTACATATTATAAAAATAGCACCATGTAGATAATTAAATGCCTTTAATAAATGAATATTTTATTAATAAATAAATAAGATTGTTTACAAAGTACGTGCTTTATCATCATACATGATTGGCTTGTATGCACACTACTATCAATCTTCCACTTGCACTAAAGCCAATCGCCATGGTATCTCATACCCATCTTCTCTAAGTGACGATCAAACTGTTGTTGTGTTAAAGATTTAGTAAATGGATCTGCAATGTTGTCTTGAGAGTCTACACGCTCCAAGGTGACGTCTCCTCTTTCAATGATCTCCCTGATCAAGTGAAATCGCCGCAACACGTGTTTAGATTTTTGATGAGACCTTGGTTCCTTAGCTGCTTCACTTGCAGCTATATACTCTGCCTCTGTCACTGAATCAGCAATTGTTTGCTGCTTGGAACTCTTCCAACTCACTGCGCCTCCGTTCAAGGTAAAAACATACCCCAAAATAGATTTACTGTCATCTTGGTCCGTTTAAAAACTTGAGTCTGTGAAGCCCTCGAGTTTTAATTCAGACCCACCGTAGACAAGAAAAATATCCTTAGTCCTTCTCAAGTATTTTAGGATATTCTTCACTGCCTTCCAGTGCTCTTCTCTTGGATTCGACTGGTATCTGCTCGTTACACTAAGTGCATGAGCAACATCCGGTCTATTACATATCATACCGTACATGATAGATCCTATTGCTGAAGCATAAGGGATCTTACTCATACGGGCTCTTTCCTCAGCAGTCTTTGGGGCCTATTTCTTGGAGAGATGTATTCCATGGCTCATCGGCATGAGACCTCTTTTGGAATCTTCCATGCTAAACCTCTTTAGCATCGCATCAATGTATGTCCTTGGGATAAACCAAGCATCCTTTTAGATCTATCTCTATAGATCTTTATCCCCAAAATATAGGATGCTTCTCCCAAGTCCTTCATGGAGAAGTGTTTAGATAACCAGATTTTAATTGATTGTAGCATAGGAATGTCATTCCCTATCAATAATATATCATCAACATATAATACAAGGAATTAAACTGCGCTCCCACTAACCTTCTTGTACACACATGGTTCATCGTCGTTTTTGATAAAATCAAACTCTTTGATTGTCTCATCAAAACGAATGTTCCATCTACGAGAAGCTTGCTTCAATCCATAAATGGATAGTTGCAGTTTACAGACTTGATTTGTTCCAACCTTTGAAACAAATCCCTCTGGTCATATACACATCCTCCTCAAGTTTTCCATTGAGGAAGGCCGTTTTCACGTCCATCTGCCAAATCTCATAGTCGTTATAAGCTGCAATCGCAAGCAAAATCCGAATGGACTTGAGCATAGCTACTGGTGAAAAGGTTTAATCATAGTCAACTCATTGTCTTTGTTTGAAACCTTTTGCAACCAGTCGGGCCTTATAGGTCTCCAGCTTGCCGTCCGCTCCAGTCTTTCTTTTAAAGACCCATTAACACCCAATAGGCTTAATGCCTTCAGGTGGTGAAACCAAAGTCCATACTTTATTTTCATACATGGAGTCCATTTTGGATTTCATAGCTTCAAGCCATTTTCCTGAGTCTTTATTACTCATAGCCTGTTCGTAATTCAATGGATCATCATTATTCATGATGTGTACCTCATCGTCATCCTCTATAACGAATCCATACCTCTCAGGTATCTTCGGTACTCTTCCAGATTTACGAACAGGGTGTGGTATAGTAGGTTCTTCTACTTGGTTAGGTACCTGACTTTGATCTGTGGTAATTTGTGGTTCTTGAACTTCTTCAAGATATATCTTACTCCCACTGACCCCTTCATGGATAAATTCCTTTTCCAAGAAGGCAGCATGTTTCGCAACAAACACCTTTTGATCAGTTGGATGATAAAAATAATACCCTAAAGTTTCTTTAGGGTATCCCACAAATCTACACTTATCGGATTTCGTCTGTAGCTTATCATTTTCAAACTTTTTGACATAAGCTGGGCAATCCCAAGTCTTAACATGCTTAAAATTTGGTTTCCTCCCCTTCCACATCTCATATGGAGTCGTTGGGGCGGATTTGGTAGGTACCTTGTTAAGTAGGTATGCAGCCGTTTCTAGGACATATCCCCAGAAAGAAATTGGAAGGTCGGTAAAACTCATCATGGATCGAACCATGTCCAATAGTGTTCGATTTCTCCTTTCAGATACTCCATTTAACTGTGGTGTACCTGGAGGAGTCCATTGTGAGATTATACCATTTTCTTTGAGACAACTGAGAAACTCACCGCTTAAGTATTCTCCACCTCGATCTGATTGAAGTATCTTTATACTCTTGCCCGTTTGTTTCTCTACTTCACTTCTGAACTCTTTGAACTTTTCAAATGATTCTGACGTGTATTTCATTAAATAAACATATCCAAATCTTGAGTGATCATCAGTGAAAGTAATAAAATAAGAATACCCACCCCGTGCACTTGTTGTCATAGGTCCACAAACGTCTGTGTGAATCAATGCCAACAACTCTATAACTCTTTCTCCTTTTCCACTAAAATGAGATTTAGTCATTTTACCCATGAGACAAGATTCACAAGTTGGATATGATTCATAATCAGATAACTCAAGGAGCCCATCTTTATGCAACTTGGATAATCTTGTTTCATTGATATGACCGAGTCTACAGTGCCACATGTAGGTATAATTAATATCATCTCTTTTCTTTTTCTTAGTTTGTTCAATTTGAAAAATATTTTCTTGTAAGTCAAGTGTATAAAGTCCATTTCACAAATTTCCAACATCATATAAAACATCGTCTTTATAAATAGAACAACTATTGTTCTTTAAAAAAACGTTAAATCCTTCCATATCCAATACAGAAATTGAAATAATGTTTTTAATAATATTCGGAACATAATAATAATTATTAAGATAAATAGACTTGCTCGAAGGCATTGCTAAATAATAAGTTCCTACAGCTAATGCAGCAACCTTTGCTCCATTCCCCACTCGTAGGATCACCTCATCATTGTTCAGCTTTCTACTTCTGACCAGTCCCTTCACATTATTACATATGTGAGAACCACAGCCGGTATCCAATACCCAAGTAGAATTTTGACTTTCTGAAAAATTAATTTCAATCATGAACAAACCTTGATTGGAAGTCGAAGCTTCTCCAAGCTTCTTCTTTGCCAGAAACTTCTTGCAGTTCCTCTTCCAATGACCCGGCTCGTTGCAATGGAATCACATTCCTTTGCTAGCTGGATCAGATTTCTTTTGTTCCTTTATGTTCACTTTGCCCTTGGTCATCCAAGATCGGAAGAGCTCCTTAGATATCTCAAATCTAGCAGTCCTACTTTGTTCACCATACAACTCCTTAAGGTGAATCAACATAGTAGGAGCATCCATATTTTCGTGCTGACGCTGAAGCTCGTTATTCATGGATGCGAGCATGATGCATTGAGCCACAGATGCATCATCTTGCCACTTTACAATGGTGGCAATCTCTTCCTCAGAGGCTGTTTCTGGAACAGTTCCAGGGACAGGTGAGTTTAGGACATAAAAAATCTTTTCAGCAGTGAGAACTATTCTCAGATTTCTTAGCCAGCCCGTATAATTCGGCCCGGTAAGCTTATTAGCATCAAGTATGCTTCGCAGTGAAATTAGTGATTTTGATATTTTTAAAATTCTGCATGTGAAAAACAACATTTTTAGCAAACATTCATTTTATTAATTTTTGCATACCAAAATAAATTTAGGTCTTTATTTTAAATTGGTATCTCCCACTATTTTCATCAAACTATATTACCCTCACTTATATAGTTCGGCAACATCTAATTAAATATTTGCTAGTGAGAATAAGGATCCCATTTCAAATGTATATAACCTTGTGGATAGCACAACAAGCGATATACAAATAAATAGGTAGACAACTCTTGTCAATTACATCACTATATAACTCCTTTTATTTTGCCTCTTAAATTATAATGGTCAAGTGTGTGCACATCCGAACTAAAATGATTTAAGTTAAGTCCAGCCTAGCACTTTCATAAATTCAAAAAAGAAAAATGTTCGTCCTTGTGGATAGCACAACAAAACTAGATCGTTCAATTTTCTTGATAAGCATCAAATGTGATTAATTAACATCTTAAATATGCAATACTCGCCTTGTGGATAGCACAACAAGCTCATATTAAATATTTAATACTCTATTAATTTATCATGCTAGAAGGCGACGTTCGATATTCCAAATAGCATTTGAACGCTTCGGACTTAATATTATTTCTTTGAGGGGTTTGTTATTATTTGTCTCATCTTGTTTAGAGCTCATGCACATATATATATATATATATATATATATATATATATATATATAATACGCGTCATTTTATTAAACATGCGAAGCATGTTTGCATAAAATATAATATATATAATATTTAGCATCCAATATAGAATACTATATTCTACCCTAATTGATTATGGACTTTTATTCTAGTTTGGTTCACTAGAGCCACCAAGTGAACCAAAAGGTCAAACCTAGGAGTGCAAGAATTTAAATTTAAATATAACTATTACATTTAAATCCGGGCTCCATACAAACGGGTCTTCATGCGCTCCTTGCTCCTTGGTCTCCAATTTCTTCAAGATAATTTTAACTATTTCTATTACATTAAACTATTTAATTTAAATAGAAATTACATCAAGAAAAAAAATTAGAGAAGACGAGGTACGCAGACCCCATTTAATAAAACCCATTCATTCAAGCATTCAACTAAAAGAAAATCCAATCACATTGGTCAAATAGTCCATAATCAATCCCCATTTATTATCATACATATCACATATATATTAATAAATAAATATTCATCTCATGAATTAAAACATTCCATATATATATGAGTATCATTTAATGGGCAATTTTAAATTGCATGAAATCCAATTTCAAGATTAAAATAAACTCTTTAATTTAATTATAAAATTATTTAGAATATAATATATAAATATATCATATATATATATATATATATATTTGATATTACCGTATATATTATATATATTTATATAACGAATCAGGTTATATATATATATATATATATATATATATATATATATATATATATAATATAAATTCACATTTATTTTTTAAAAAGAAATCACCTTCTTTTATTAAAAGAGTCCTGCAGGTTTATTAAAAGAGTCCTTTCCTGATGGGTCACCTTCTTTTTGGAATAAGAAATAGACAACACCTTTTCTTTGCAGAATTCAAGATTAGCACCCCAAAAAAAAAAATTGTGATTCGTCCCAAACAAAAACGTCATTTTTTTTTTCTTAAAAAAAATAATTTTATACAATAAAATTATGCCCAATAAATTATTTTAAATACATACCCATATGTATATGAAATCAAAAATAAATTAATAATTGCATAAAAGTTTGGCTCTGATGCCACAGTTGGGTTTGTACGAAATCGTGATGCAATCAAATTATAAAAATTAGCGGAAGCATGGTATATCAGAGTTTAAAAAAATTACTACAAGACCATTACCCGGATCATCCTTTATGCAAATTATTAATTTAAAACGATAAATAAGAAGTTATGGACTAATACCCTTGTAAAACGAAGCTTCCACAGGTACGAGTTCAACTCCTTGTTCTTCGTGATCTCCTTGAATTTCCGAGTTAGATTCCTTCCTTTGATCAACGTTAGCCACCCAAGTGTTTGGCCTCTAGAGGTGATCCACCAAGGAAGATGAATTATCAAGAAGGAGGGTGGTTGGCTTAGTTTTCTATCATCTATAGAAAAGTAGTACTCTCCAACAATTGGAATTGCCTTAACTGATATCTATTATAAAACTCCTCTTATATAGATATTGGTCAACCCTTCTAATCCTATTAGACATGGGATTTTTTTTAATTAATTAAACTCTTTTAATTAATATAGGCTTCCCACCACATGGGGAATAATTAATTAAATTCATTTAATTAATTTGTCTCTTAATCTTATTAGGAATAAATGAGAGTACTAATATTAAATTAATTACTAAACTCCTTTAGAAATTAAAATAATAATAATTGTAATAATATTAATAAGACTCCTCTTATTAATTTATATTTAATATTTCCAAAATATTAAATAATAAACATTAAGCTATTTAATTTATTCTATCACTATAGATCAAATTAATTACACTTAATGCATTATTACGATTATGCCATAATAATATTAATAAGACTCCTCTTATTAATTTATATTTAATATTTTCAAAATATTAAATAATAAACTTTAAGCTATTTAATGTATTCTATCACTATATATTAAATTAATTACACTTAATGCATTATTACGATTATGCCATTACCTTCTTAAATAATTATTCTTCCTTTTATGGTGTGACCCTTTAGGTTCTCTATATTAAACCGGTTGTGAATAAATCAATTAGAACAATTCTAATCTTATTTAAATAAATAAATTAAACTAATAATCTATTTAAATAAATAATATTTATTCTACAATAGGGATAAGCCTCCTTAGCGATCAACGACTTTTCAGATAATATAGATTTCAACATTAATCATAAAAGAACCTGTGAGTAAATAGTTACCATACAATTCAATCCTTCCACCATACAATGTCCCAATTAAATATAAGACATGAATTTACTGTCAAGTCTTATTTTATTTAATTATATGTATTTCGATTAGAAAATGCACAACTCCAAATAATACAAATTAGAAACTCCTTTCTAATTTCATTTTACCTTGGCCAAGGATTCCTGGGTTGTCATTTAACGAATCATATAGGACATATCTCCTCTTTTACTAGAGGTGGTAGATTCTTTATTGATCATTCATTATCTCCATATGTAACTCATTATACCCAAGCATACCCTTTTATATACCCTAAAGGACTTTAAGGAATAAGTCAAAGTATAATTCATTACATACAAGATATTATGATGATCTCAAGTCCAAGGATCACTTGTACTACTATCACATTAGGAATTCCTATTGACAGGCGAGTAAAACTCCATTAGGTATTCTATAGCGAGTCACGTTCAGTGAACTTATTCTCCAATAAGCACTTACATACTTGCTTTAGTGTCTCCACACAAATGATCATGAGATCAATCATCCTCATCCAATGAGCAAGCAACATATGTACCAATCTATCCGGATTTACTAATCCCCTTTTTAGTAATCCCACGATTGGGAACTATTTTAGTTTTAGAGCTTTCTAAGAATTTAGATCTCATTAGCATGATCATCATCATGATTCTAAAAGCATTGCTTAAAACTATGGGTTATTTACATATTATAAAAATAGCACCATGTAGATAATTAAATGCCTTTAATAAATGAATATTTTATTAATAAATAAATAAAATTGTTTACAAAGTACGTGCTTTATCATCATACATGATTGGCTTGTATGCACACTATTATCAAAAGAGGCACTCAAAGAGACGAATAAAGATAGAGGAAAAGAGCCAAAGAAGAAGAGCAAAGGAGCTGAAAGGAAAGCTAAAGAAGAAAGAAATGGAGTCATCATCTAAGGGGGAGTCAAAAGAAGATGAAGCCATGAAGACAAGATCTGAGGTGAGCCAAAAGAAGATGAAGCAATCATCTAAGGAAGAGCATGAACTAGAAGAACAAGCAGATGAGTAGCAACAACAGAAAGAGCATCCAGAAGACATACACAGTGCAAACAATGAAAAAGAGAAGGTACATCTCTAATTGTAATAGTATGTTCTGGATCCAGGACTTAGATTGCCATATCATTTGAAATTAAATACTCATCAATGACATTCATATTACCTGTTCTAGTAATACAGCAGCTCACTGTATATTAAGATTAATTCATCTCATACATATGCATTTAATGTTTTTGTCATAATCAAATAGGGGGAGATTGTCAGGAATATGCATAAGAATGTTATTCCTCTATATATAAGATTTGATGATGAACTTAATGAATGAATATGCAAATATGTTTGCATTGATAAAAGCTGTAAAGTCTTTAATAGATGATAGACAATATGTACAAGGACTTAGACTGAAAATATCAAATGTGTTAGGTTGATCCTACATGAATGAATAGCTTTGTGAAGTCCTTCAAAAGATCGCAATGTACAAGGAATATGAATAGAAAGATCAAGCTTGTTAGGTTGATCTTATAAAGTGTAATAGAAAGTCTCGTCTGATCTAGAGCACTGCACCAGCCATCACAGTCTGCCAAGAGAGTTAAATCAGAATCGTAGTCTATTAAGCAAAATCGTAGTCTATCAAGATAGCCTATCTCTGAATCGTAGTCTGTTAAGAAGGCCACTCTCGAGAACGTAGAAACAGTCTGCCGAGTGTCTGCCGATCCAAGTCAAGAATCGTTGGTTTCACTCGAAATCGTGGAGTCTACAGATCGTAGCCTAGAAAGAAATCGTAGTCTGACAAGTCAGTCAAGAGAATGAATATGTCAAGGCAGAAATCGTAGTCTGTCAAATAAACTACTCTCAAAATCGCAGACTACACTCGGAGCCCTAGAGTCTACAGATCGCCAATGGGCAGAATCGTAGTCTGCAGAACCAGAGCCAAATCATAGTCAGTCAAGTGCTCACAATGCTAAGGTAGAATCGTAGAACACTCTCCAATTCTCAACAGATGAGCAATTCAAAGTGGAGTACATATAAAGATACAAGTGGTACTCCTCCTCTGATAAGAGTAGTCAAGGTTCAGGATGAAGTATACTTGAAGAGTATCAAAGAGCATTCTTTGAATGGCCTGCAAGCAAACAGAAGATCAAAGCACCAATTCTATCAGCAAGGCTGATTGAGAAGTGAAGAGCCATTCATGAGAAGTCTTCTACAAGCGCTCATCTGAAGACAACGATTGTAGTGTCTTTCAAACAAACACAAGACTTCTCAACGATCGTAGTGTTGACTACAATGATCGTGGTGTTTGCCAACTAGCAACAGAGACTGATAAAGCACGTACAAAGATAATGGCAAACCTACAGAGGACAGATGAAAAGGATTGTCTATGCTCAACTTCACCATGAAGATTGATCAAGAGATCACAGGGAAGAAGTTTGAGGAAGCTGAGCATTATTAATCAAAAGAGTCATGAAAACCAAAGGGCCAAAGCAGTCAGCCAATTTATCAGTTCCTGATGCAAGGCAAGGAAAGCAGGATCATAGAACAGACTGCAAGAGCTAAGTGCAAGATGGTACAAAATTGTCAAATCACAGAGCACTATCAGAATTGTAGTGTTGTCAAAGTCAAGTCACCTTGCAATTTCCACAGACAAACTATGACCAAGTACATGAACGTCAGCATCAGAATCATAGTGTTCGTTCGTCTGATTATTGAGACTTAGCATGTCTAAATATGAAGACTAACAAACGAACGTTGCTGATTGAGAGTCCCGATGCACTCACCAACATCCTTGGTCCAAATCAAGGAAATAAAATGGAGAAATAAAGATGACTACCAACTAGTCTGCTGAAAGTGACGTTTCAAAGGTGTTAAGTGAAACAGTAGACTGCTGTGTCAGGAAAGTCAAAAAAGAGCTATCACGTCAACTCAGTATGTCTACATCAAAGAACTCAGAATATTTGAAGCTTTTCAAATAGCTCCCAACGGCTCTATTCCAACGGGAAGATGATGGATGAATATATAACAGTTGAAGCTTCAAAGGAGATAGGAGTTGACTCAAGACGAAGTGAGTCATATAGAGCTTAACAGAGAAAAAGTCTCAGTGAGAGTGAGACTACCAAAGAAGGAGTGAAGCACATCTGATGAGAGTCTTACACTGCTAAAAGCTTCACAACACGAAGGAGTATGCCAACAGAGTGGCATCTGTGCTGAGAGCCGGAAGGCCAAGAAGACAAGAACAAGAGTGGCAGATCAGAAAGCAGACCTCAAGAGCCACTCTACGTTTCACCATGAACACTCTGAGATGAAGAGAAGAAGATGCAGATCCGAATCTGCACACAAGACAACCAGTGTTCTAAGGTTTCTAAGTACTAGAAGAAGTCTAACTAATATGCAAGACTTAGCAGTATCTTAGTGGTGATAGTGTATTATGCTGAAATCAGATGAAGTCAACCATCATCAACAAAGATCAGCAGCACCAAGGAAATGAATCAAACTACTAAGTACACAAGGATGTCAAGCCAAATGCACATCTTAGCAATCCATCAATTGTGATCAAGTATCAATGCTGAATGCCATGCAATCACAAGAAGTTGCTAAGTACCAGAAGATGAACAAGTTGAATGTCATCTTAGCAGCTCAACAACAACAAACAACCATCCAAACATCCAGGGCCTGAGGGGTCCTTGTCTTTGTGACTAACCAAAGTCAAGTCTGCTAGGCTTGCTGAGTACCGAAGGGTACAAGAGATTCTAAGTCTGCTGGGCTTAGTCTACAATTTCCAAGGCTGCTGGTCTTGAAGAGTTCTTAGTGAACTAGAGTTCCAAGGCTAATGGTCTTGAAGGAATCTTAGTGATTTAGAGTTGATCTTATCCTTAGTAGAATCCCTGCTTGTTGAAGCAGAAGAGTGGAGTAGGAGCATTTAGTCTCAGAACCACTTAAATAGTGTTATTTACCTTATGTCATTTATATTCTGCATTATAACTGCTATATCTGCTTACAACTAATCTAACACTAGAACTATGTTTAATGAGATATTCTTGAAAGGGATCTTAACCTATGCCGCTGTGCATAAATTGATTCTTCTATTTGTCATCTGCTAATTACTTAGCAAGACAAAAGAAAAGGAAAAAGCTTTTAAAATTAAAAATGATCTATTCAACCCCCCTTCTAGATCTCTTGTGTGCCCCTGGGATCTAACAGTATGTCTGCGCTATATACAAACCTAACATAGTGCTCTTCGGGGATTCGAAGGGAATATTTGTTGGGTATCTGGAACTGCTTTCGGATAACATCTAGTTGGGAACTTTGTACGGTGGATTGGGTGTTTACATGAGTGTAGGCTTTGTTGGATGTAAATTCTTTTCTGATTTGCATCTCGATGGGTTCAACTGGGACTGGTAGTGGTGTTAGGGATCTATAGATGATGAAATAACTTTGGTCGACACTAGCATATCGACTGGTACTAGGTCATCGGTCGCAATAGAGGTGTTTGAGGCAGATGAAGATGGAGTGTTTGGAGAAGCCATTGGAACACAAGGAGAACTTTTTGTTGAAAGTAGGGATTTGTATAGAGAAGGAAAAGGTTGCAGGGAGCTCTTAGTTAATTTTAAAATGGCAAATCTGAAAAGTGCCAGTTGATTTTGGGATAAAATGCTTTTGAAGTAATTGACCTTTCAACTTTTCTCAGTTATCTAAATGCGGCACATTAAATTGGCTAGAATGATGGCAAACGTAGATTTTGGATTTACTGCATTCCTATTTATTATATAATTATTGGGCTTTTAATGAGGAACTTCCATTAAATGCCATTATAATGGAAGACTGAGGACAATTTTAAGGCATGATTATTTGGGCCTAGGTGATTCGGTGGGCTAATATGATCCACGTAGAGGAAGTCTCCCCACGTGGGAACTTGTTTGGGCAATTAGAGAACTTTAAGGAATTTAAGATTCCTAAATATATTTGATTTCTAACTCCTAAGAAAAGTGTCAAGATAGAATTCGACTTCCTTCCTTTAAGGAGATTCAGTTCAATCCGATTAAGAAATCTGACCTAATGAGGAATTCTATTTTCATACGGGGAAGGGCATGTAGAGGAGATGTGATCACTACAAATACAAGGATTTACTTTGGTTATAAGGTACACACAATTCATTATTATTTTTCAGCACTAAATACCTTCATTGTTAAACTTTATTCAGCCTGTACTTAGTCTCGCACCAGAGCTATCCCCCGGTGACCCAAGTCATCTAACTTCACGTGTGATTTCGTTTCTGTGCAGGATTGGACGTGCTTTTGATGATTATGGCGCGTGGACGAATCTTGACGTTAACATTCACCATGTTAATTCTCTAGATTGTGCGAAAGAGGGATTTTTTGTCCTTTTCACATAGACAGCGTCAATCTGATGCGTCAATCAGCAACTCCAGATTAGGGATTCGCTCAACCCACGAATTTTGGTCTTGCCCGCCACATAATCTCCTCAATCTTAACGGAAAACCTGTAAAATGTCCACCAGAATTAAGTTGGGGGCTTCGGGAGGACTCTCCAATACTTAAGTCAGAACACTAATACAAAGAGAAAGAACTATTATGAAAATTAGAATTTCTATACCTTGAATGTACTGGAGCATCATTTATTTATAGTATTAAAGTCATCTTCTTCAAGAGTTAGGAATTAGAGTGCTGCTTGGATTTAGAAACCTATCAGTTGTCACTCCTTAGCTGATAAGCTTTATAAGAATTATATCTTTTATTGAATTTAATATGTTTCTAGAATACTCAATTAGGAAAATTATTATATTATTATTTATTAATAGATTTCTAGAAATAAGACGCGGTATTTTATTATTAGTGAGTTATTTTACCTATATCATTAACTATATTAAATAAGACAACCCCAACCCGTGTGTTGAACGTGTTAAAAAAAAGTACTCTCTCCGTTCCTTAAATACTGCAGTTTTAGGAGGAAAAAAATTATTCATTAAAGAATGCAGTTTTAGGAACTCAATATAGTTTTTGTATGTTTTTTTCAAATATGCCCTTGTTTTAATTTTTGCAGCAAAGAGTTATTTGAAGACACGTTTCAGTCAAACTAAAAGAAGAGAAAGACTAGTTTTCTCATTTTATCCCACTTATTAGTTTGTGTGTTTTTTACTAAAACTACAGTATTTAAGGAACGGAGGGAGTAATATGTATTAATTACAGCAAAAGTTAGCAATGTCTTTCATTGCATAAATGAATCGTTTCAGTTTGCATCTTTAGCTTTAAAATGCACATAATGTTATACAAATATAATAAAAAATGCAACACATTTAAAACCTGTATTGAAAAACTGATGTTTTTGTAATTAATTATTTTTGATGTTTTTAGTTTTTAACATTTATTTTCCATTAACGTGAAGAGCAACTTTCAAAAATATTATACAAAACATAAAATAAATTACTCCTATATGAGAATGGCTTGTAAACTAGTATTTACACCATTTAATACTAAACATGTCATGCCATGTAGGTAATTAAGAGAAAATTAGGGGTTTAAATTTAGTATGATTAATTAATCAATTTAACCATGTTAAATAATAATCACACAAATTATTATTCTTTTGGTTCCAAATTATAATATCAATTATAACTTTTTAAAAATCAATTTCAAACTCAAAATTAATATGAATTCACTTAGTTTATGTCAATATAATTATGAATATCATAAACAACCTAAAAAGCACAACTAGTTATATGATTAATTATTTTCAAAACTTAAATGAATAATGTTAATTTTAAATTTAAAAATATTTAAATTAATTTTTAAAAAGTCAATATCGGTCTTATAATTTAGAACAAAAGAAATAACATTATTCAAAACTAATTCAAATAACTTGATTTTGTCCTAAATTTACCTCCAAAGTATGTTGTTATAAGATACACCCTCCGTCCCATAGTATGCACAAAAATTAAGAAAATGATTGTATAATAATAAGTATGATATTAATTGTCTATAATATCCTTAAGTTCTCATAATTATCACACTTATCTCATATTTTCTCTCATCTGTAATATTTTTCTCATAAGGAGTAATTTTGAAAAGATTGTAATTAATTCTCATAGATTATATAAAACGGCAAATAATTTGTGAAAAATGAAATCATCTAAAACGTCATATATTATGGGGACGAAGGGAGTAATATTTTTTTTATCAAACAGTCCAATCGAGTGAAATATATTGAAATTATAAACTATTTACAAACAATAAAAAGATTACAATACAAATAATTAAAATGATAATCATTTCAAATATAATAATAGATAATCAAAAAAATGACCAATCGTAATATCAACTAATGGACACTAAATTTACTCTTGAAAAACAGTCATAATCCAAAAGTAATAACAGAATATATAGATCTATGTAGTTCTTCAATATGAGCAAAGGAAGAACCAACCGTCATGATAAAGCTACACTCAGATTTGAACAATCTATTATCAATAATTAACGCACCAAAAAAATTCTCACGAATGAAAAAAAAAATCTCCCGACTAGATAAAACAAACTCTCAAGATATGATAATAAAACCATCTCACAAAGAGAAAGAAATCATATGGGAAAAACAAGTACTACAAGAGGAAAAAATAAACTCTATAAGAATTGAGAAATTATTAGAGTACAAAAAAGAGATATCTAGAGACAGGTCTTTCAAAAATAAGAAAAGTTCTCCCTAAATCTAAGATGAAAGGTTAGAATTTTTATTAGAGAATAGAGAGAAGAAATGAAGAAAAAAGAAGAAGAATAATTTAGCAAAAAAAAAATGCAAACTCAATAGTAAACATTTGACGCATGCAACTAGAATGACGGGAGTTAAGATCGAATATTTGGGAGTGAGTTGTCAACCATACTCAATAAAAGGTTGATTGATAGTCTAGGGGTGCTCATCGTTAAAAAATCGAATTGGTACCAAAAAAATCGAATCGAAATCGATCCAAAAATACCGTAAAATCAAGAGCTGGTACCGAATAATCGGTTTCGGTACCGGTTCGGTACAAAATCGGTATCGGTTTTTTCGGTTCAGTTTTCGGTTATACCGTAATAATTAAATAATTAAATAATTTTTTTTATATAGTAATAAATTTTTTTTAAACTAAGAATTTTTTGGAATAATTAAATAATAAGAGATAATTAAATAATTTCTACCCCTCATTACTCTACCGCAATAATTTTTTTTTATATATTAATTAAATAATTTCTACATAACTGTACTGTACCAAGTCAATTTTGGAATAAATTGTTGAATTATGCATGCAATTAATTAACTGTGCTGTACCATTATTTATTTTTGTCCCTTTATTTTCTTTGTTCTAAATAGGTTATCATAAAATAGCAAATGAGGGCCCAATATATTGGCTTGAAAAATAAAAGTCCAATACGATTCCAAATATGACATTACAAAAATGCACAATTTGGACTGGAGGCCCAAACCAATTAACTAAATTTGACCCATTTTCATTCACTCAGAAGTTAGAACTATGACGTATACCTCATAGACCTCTTACAGTAACATGCTTTAATTATAACATCATTTGATTCTGTTTTTTTTTTTCGGTATAAAACCGAATTCAAAAATTTTAGTATCGCTACCGGTACCGAAAAGTATAAAAAAAATCGAAAAAACCGGTACCGAAAAAAACTGGTACCGCCCGGTTAGGTAAAAAACCGAAAAAACCGAAAATTTTGAGCACCCCTAATTGACACAAAAGTGACAGATAATTTTTTTATCCAATTACATTTTAATATAATATATTAAATAAATATTTAATTATATTGGAAAAAGAATATACCTTATAGGGTATATAATTAGTATATCCATAAGGTAAATAAGTTATATGTGAACATATGAATTTTCATATAGTTTGGTGATATCTATCAACGATTTTATTTTTAAAAAGTTTAATAAATTTAAGTCGTTTAAATATACTTATTTTACAATGTTATAAAAATGATGTTACACAACTTCAAATTAAATAAAAATTTATAGTACTTTATATTTTTGCATGATTTTTCTATCTATACAGTTGCATTTTATTAAAAGACTGATGAAATCATTTTATAAATTTAGGGGACATATTTGGAATAAAAATACATTTTCAAAATATATAAATTTTATAAACGACTCTTTTATAAAACAGATGAAGTAAAATTTTAAAAATGTTGTATGTAAAATATTATAAGGGAACATATAAAAAATGAGACATCAATATTTCGTCTCTCTCATTTTATAATATTACATTCATTCATCTCATAAATAGAGGAGTCATGCTACTATCACATAAAACAATTACATAACGCTCACATATTGCTGACGTTGCAGTATGTGATTTGTTGTTGACATTACCCACTTAACTCAACAACAAATCATATACTACCACCTCAACAATATGTGACATTTATGTTACATCTTTATGTGATAGTAGCATTATTCTAAATAGAGTTACATTTGTCAATTTTCCTATTCTCAAATTAGTGTCCTGTCTAAATATTGGTTGCAGTATAAAACGATAAAATCACTTAAATCTAAATTCCATTATTTTGTCATTACTTTTAAATCAGACACTTAATAATTACAAATATATATAATAAAAATATATTACTAAATTTTTATAAATAAGATTTTTTTTGTAAAATGAATATATTATATATATATATATATATACATTCGTCTTATTTGCTTATGCATGAAGGAAGTTTTCTGTAAGAGTAGTGTAGTATTCCTATTTCCTAGTCTCCTACTAGTTTCAAGAAAGAGTGAGAAAATGAAGTACACACCCGCTATTTTCTCTCATATAGTGACCCTAACAGAGTGACAGTGACAGCCATGACTTAACCTGAAAGAAAAGAAGAAAAAAATGTTTTATCTTCGGTTTAATTTGCATGATCATTATTAATTTTTTTAAAAATTTAAAATTAAAATTAAGGTGATTTATCAAAAATTATTAAACAATAAATTTTAGATAGAGTATTATTTTTTAGATCGTTTACAATATTTATCATTATATTAGTTAAAATTGAAATAATCTATGTCAACTTTGAGTTTGAAAATATTTTAAATTAATTTTAAAAAATCAGTAATTATCTTATATTTTAATGGAAGAAGTATTATTTAAAACTTTAAAAAAAAGTGATACCCTTAACATTTTCAACTTTATTACACTATTACTTTATATATATATATATGGTTACTTTCCTAAAAAATAAGTGATATAACTAATATCATCAATTCTAAAAATTTATACTTTATTATCATTTAAAGTACTTATTTCTATTACCAAACACAAAATATTTTTTAAAAGTTACTTTTGGGTTGAAACATTAATAAAGCATCCCAAATCCTTCCTTCATGGAATAATATATATTTTGGCCAAACAAACCTATGGAAGCAATCCCAAATCCTTACTTCATGTATACCCAGACAAACAATTGAAGAAGAATGGAGTGTAAATCAGTGGCGGAACCAGAACATTCTTAGAGGAGAGTCAAAATACATCAGTGAAAAAATTATTTATTAATGTTTGACATGCTTCTTTCAAATTTATTTTGTCCAATTATTATATTTCACAACATCCTATTCCTACCCTTGTCAACATTTGAGTTATGAGTCTAATGACTTTAAATACATATACATACATACATATATATATGTATATATATTAATTTTCTTCCGAACTATGAGACTATTAATCAGACGTTGAAGTTTTTAGTCAACTGATTAGCTACTTTTATAGATAAATTACAAATTATAATATTATATATTCAAAATCTTATATTGTGGTTCTAGTCATCTTTTTTGGAGACAACTGAGACGAGTCACTCAAAACAAAAAAATGAATTAAGTTATTCTCATTTACAAAAAAATGATACCAAAGTATAATTAAGTAAGTAAGACAAATGAGTGCAATATTAATTAATTAACCATCAAACTTATTTAATATTATTTTATCTTATAATAATATTGTTAATTTTTTATAAATAGAAGAACATAAAAAAACAAATAAATTAATACCAAAACATAACAAAATTCAAATTTAACTAATATTAACATACTTCATTCCAAATTGGGACCTACTAGAACCCCCCCCCCCCCCCCCCCCTTCGCCCCTAATTCCGCCGGTGAGTGTAATAATAAAGGTAATGGAATACAATTTGGTACACTAGATTCCAATCACTTAAAATTGTCTAGTATTTTTCACTTTCGTGGGAGGTGTGGGACCAGGACCATGTTCAAAGCTTAGCCTCCAAGAAAGGATTTTTGGTTCTGAAATAAAATATAAAAAAAATGAAAAGAAAAAGGTAATGGCTATTGAGAGCTTCTGGAATTTTCTTCGACACATATTGGGTTGTATTGATATATCATATACCTATTTCACATAATTAATATAGGAAAATTATATATATGTCCAGTGGCAGATTTAACCTTGGTTCAGTGGAATCAAATTTAAATTTTTTTTTAATAAAAAGTAAAAATATAATATAATAAATCACAAAATTAAATAATGTTCATATATTATTTACAATAATATTTTTCTAGTCCATAATTTAAAATTGTTGCATGATAGTTTCATTTTCAATAGTTACAAAAATATCATGTTCGATAATATAATTTACTAAACAATCATTCATTCATTCATCTTTGAATTTTTATTTTTTTTATCAGTCGACGTTGTTGCAAAAATATCATGATTGCCTCATTTTAAATAATTATAAAAATTAACAAACAATTACTAAATTTGTGAAATTATAAAAAAGAAAAATTACAATATGATTTTAAAAAAAATCTTTTATAAGTTAACGTTGTGGCTAGATGACTGAAAAAAAAAAAAAACTAAAGTGTGTATAAATTTAAGACATTCATTAATTTTTAAAATAAACACCTTATATAGAGGATGGGTAGAGGATGACAAATTTACCTCACTGAAAATTCAGTGGGATCAATTGACCCCTTTGCCCTAAGGTAGATCCGCCACTGTATTTATTTATAAATATAGTTAACTCTAAAGATATGATAACAAAATATTCTCACAAAGATACAGAAATCAGACATATCATCTAGAAAATATTTACTACAATAGGGAAAAGTAAAATTTGCAAGAAGAAAAAAAATATTAGAACACAAAAAAGAGATCTTGAGACAGGTCTCTCTAAAATAATAAAAGTCCATAAATCTAAGACAGAAGCTATATTTTTTATCTAGAAAAAATAGAGAAAAGAAAAGGGAAAAAAGAAGAAGAACGAAGAAGAATGTAAACTCAATAGTAAACAGTTGACGCATGCAACTAGAATGACGGGAGTTAAGATCGAATATTTGGGAGTGAGGTTGTGTTTGATAAATCTGGCGATTAAAATCTGAATGATTATGATGTCTTAATAAATTAGATCATCTGAATGGTTATGAGGTCTGAATCTAAAAAACTGTTTGATAACTAAAAAGTAAGTTGTCTCTTAATGACACTATTTTACTATTTTAAAGGGTAAATTTTTATTTAATAATTTTAAATATTCAATTTAATAAAAATGAGTGAATAATATTGTTGAATATATTTATATAAAAAAAATTTATCAAAAAAAATTCATTAAGAGGTACCTCTTAATTATTAAGATTTCATTTTCTGTCTTACCGATTAAGAGGCATTTAGAGGTAACAAAAAAAAACAAACAGCATCATGCCTCTTAACGAATAAGAGGCAGTCCATTAAGAGGCAATCAGATGTAAACAAACAGCACCTGAGTTGTCTACCATACTCAATAAAAGGGAGACTGACAGAAAAGTGATAGATAATTATTTTTTATTGAATTACATTTTAATATAATATATTAAATAAATATTTAATTATAGTGAAAAATGAATATACCTCAAACGGTATATAATTAGTATATCCCATAGAATTAATAAGTTAGTATTTAGGATTTTTTTTTATAAATCCAACCATACCAATATAAACAATATAAAAAAATATGTGAACTTATGAATTTTCATATAATTTGGTGATGTCTATCAATGATTTTATTTTTAAAAAGGCCAATAAATTTAAGTCGTTTAAAATATAAAGTGTGTGTGTTTTGATTTTATTCTTTATTCTAAGTCTCATTTTGAGTTATTTAAAAGTAGTGCTATACCTTTTTAGACTTATGCATGAATGATTTGATTTAACAAAAGTTCTTTTTTAGAACAAGATATATAGCAATGTCGTTTAGAAAACAAGGTTTTCAAATCTTTCGTCCAATAGGAATCTAGATCATTTGATACTTCCGATTATTAAACCTAAATTTATTATGTAATTCCAAAAGTAGTGTTATACCTCTTTGGACCTGTGCACAAAGTATTCGATTTAGCTCAAAGTTCATTTTTTAGAACAGATATATGTATAAAAGTGAAGTTTTGGAAAACAAATTTTTTTTTCGAATCATTCGTCAAATAGGAATTGAGGTCATTTGATACTTTCAATTATTCATCCTAAATATCTATCCCCAAAATGCTTTATTATTATTATGAAAGCTCTTTGTGGTTTAGACTTGAAAATCATTTTTGGGTGATAATGCATGCTAACAAGTGCCAAAAAAAGTGTCGGATCATCATAAGGCATGAAAGCCACATCGATGAACCCGAACACCCACAATCACAATTTTCACTATCACAGGATCTTAAATCTGACTTCTCGGGACTAACCCCTCGAACTCGTTTTAAGATCCAAAATTATATATACAACGATTTTGCATTATTTAAACATTACATCGGAAACAAAAGTCCATCATGGGGATCTAATCGAGATCCGATCATTAGATCTCGACCCCGAGATTCCTAGACTAACATTATTATACTTAAATATGTATGTACAACATCCTAGATTTGATATTAGATGATTTCATTGGTTGAAATCACCATCTCAAGCCATTAGGATCCCCTCACCTCTAAATATAGATCTAGGGCTCTACGGGGTGTTTAGGGCCTATCAAAAGCATTAAAACATCTAGATCTACCATGAATTTAAACCGATCTAGCATATAGGTTAAAACTTCACACTCCATAACCATCCAAAGGGCTAGATCCAGCTTATATCTTGGTAGATCTAGTCTCCGAACTTGATTTACAACTATATATGCACAAAATAATCGGTATTAACTCTAGATCTATCAACTACTATACAAAATATAAGTAAAACAACAAGTATAGCTAGATTTAAACAAGATATAACATAGATCTAGTATTTAAAATAACATTTACAAAGAAAGTGGATTTATGAATCTTATTCTTGAAATTGGATCCATATTTTTATCTTCATGTTGATAATTTGGATATTCTTGAACTCTGGATAAATTGAATTATAAATATCTAATATTTATCCTTGATCATATTGTTCTTACTATGTCTATTCATCATATATAACATTTTTATAATCATGGTAATGGAAGTTCTGTAAGACCCCAAATTTTATGAATAAAGATTTAAATTTCTTTATATATTATTTTGAAATAGTAAGGTGTTGATTTGATAAATGTGATAAATTATGAATGAAATGTGCAAATATTTTAAAATAAGCAAGTGGTTATAAAATATTCATTGTTGTCGGGGAATATTCGTTTGGTCGTGAAATATTCTTGTTGTCGAAAAATATTCGTACGACGGCGCAGCCATTTGTGGGCCCCACAACGGAATAACTGTCGGATATAAAAAGCGACAGAAATAATCTTTTTATAAAATAACGGCGTAATTGTTACCGTTAGTACTGTTGAAATACCCGGTGGTTAAAATACAGTAATACGCGGTGTTGCATAGTAGCACATGATATTGCACAGTATTTTGAATTATTGATTTTTACATAGGAATGCACTTACTCAATTATTATTACAGTAATTACTGTTTAATATTTTATATTATTGATTCAATAATTGTATAATATTTTATTTGTTCAATATTTGTTATGTTGATATTTTATATCATTAATTGCTACTTTGCTATTTTATATTAGTGATTCAATAATTATCATTGCACAATATTTCAAATTATCAAATCAATAATTCATATTATTTGAATAATATTATTAGATAGCATTATTGGCAATGTCTAAGGAAGTTCTGTCTAGGAAAGGGGTTGATTAATTGCGCGCCAATAAGGATAAATTCTTATCGAAAGGCCTCCTCTTTTCTGGGAACGACCTGGTTGTCATTATTGTGGTTCTGTAATATTATTTGTAAATAATAATTATTGATAAATATGATAAGTAAATATTTATTCAATGTGGATTTAAATGGAGGAAGTTTTCAGCAAAAGTGACAGTTATTGAGAATGAATATTTTATCTGTTTTGATAAAATAATTCATTCAAATATATTATTATAATATTATATTATAAGTGTGTAATGTGATAATATAATAATATAATAGTGATGATATTTTTACAATAAATTCACGATATATGAATAAAATGAGGTGGAAGAGAGAAAATAAAATTTAGAATTCTTTTAATAATTATAAATATTTTAATATATATATATATATATATATATATATATATATATATATATATATAAACATGTGGTGGAATTCATTATTTCAAAAATAGAGGCTTTGAAATTTTGAGTGTGTTGAAGATTTTCAAGAGCAATGAGTGTGAAAAAATCATCCGCATGTAAGTTGTGTCATTTTTTCGTTCGAAATTTGAAAAAACTTTCTTCTACAAAGTTGTAGAGAATTAAATTTCATATGAAATGGACATAAGGTTCGTATTTTTCTGATAAAGAGGCTATTTATTATGCATTATTGAAGTTTCAGAAATAAATATTTTAATATATATATATATATAAACATGTGGGACAAATTGGTGGAGGCTTTGTTGAAATCATCCTTGGTGTGCTAAGCTTTGTCAAAAGTTGGGGGCTTGAAAATCACCCGTGGAAAAAATTTTCCAACCTTGGTGTGCCACACAATTCCTATAAATAGGGTGCTTAGTTAGAAATGAAAATCAAACCAGAATCAAAAAAATTTCTCTCTATAATATCGAGCGTATTTCTTGTGAGTATTTAGATACTTTGAGTGTTGATAACAGTGCAAATTTTTGTCAGCATAATATTCGATATTTCAGTCAAAACTACTCTCCTGTTAAGGTAAGAGATATTATTTTTTGAGTAAAGGATGTTATTTTTCAAGTAAAGGATGTTATTTTCTTTCAATATTCATAATGAATATTATTTTCTTTCATATTTTATATTATGGAAGTAATAATATTTTATTTCATATTCCTAAATCTGAACTTACTACGGTAAGTATTGCTTCTATAATTCCTGAAATGTTCAAAAATTTCATGAGTTTTGCGCTTCATCTAGTATCATTTCATCGGAATAATTTTCTGAACCTTCTCGTGAAATTTTTATCTTTTCATGTCGAGTTACTGTTCACGAGTTACTGTTCACGAGTTACTATTCACGAGTTATTATTCACGGTAAAAAAAAAATACTACTTTCGTCCCATAATAAGTGATTTTTAGCTTAAATTACACATACCAATACACAAGCTAAAATGGCAAAAATAACCTTAATATACTTTTTTTGTTTTGTTTGAGACTTTTTTTTATTGTCTTTTGGTCTCTCTTTCTCTTTCTTCAACCTTTCAGCTTCTCAATAAATACCATTGGTTGCATAAAGGCACATATAGGAAAATATTATAAAAATTATATTGGAATTCTAACACATCACTTATTTTGAAAAAAAATATTAAGCCTAAAAAATTACCTATTGTGGGACGGAGGTAGTATTTTTTTTATCTTTGATTGGATCCAAGTTTTGATCGTCATTCTTGAATTTTGCTTCACAATTGATTATTACGGAGTATTCTTGAACTTAGATAAACTAAATTATGAATCCCTAAGCTTTGTCCTTTATCTCACTAGATTCGTTACTTATATTATTTTTCATCATCCTCAGTCTTAAATGGTGATATAACTGAATATCTTTGGCCTATAGTGCAAAGATGAATGATTACTTGATGAATATTTTTGGCCTGTAGTGCAAAGATGAATGATTACCTGATGAATATCTTTGACCCGTAGTGCAAAGATGGACAGGTGTTGAGATGAACATGACCAACTGGTGATACAAATGAATATCGTTGGCCCGTAGTGCAAAGATAAATATTTAATTCGAGATGTATATTGATTGATGTTACAGGAATAAAATATTGATGATGGACTTTTAAATTAAAGAAGATAGTAGACATTATTCTCTACTTAACTTTTCTACTGAATTGTTATTTTCGCTGCAGTTGTTGATCTAAAACTTGTTGTCCATAATATTTTATCTGATTTGTTGAAGACTAACGATAATTTATTCTTCATTATCATAGTCATAATATTCTTTACTGGGCTAGTTGAGCTCACCTTTTTCTTTCATTGTTCTCTTCAGGGAATGAGAATATTGTGGGGACTAGTCGGAGAACAGTGTGATGATCAGAGTTAGATCTGTAGAAGTCCTCACTATTCTATAAAATAGTGGGATAATAATTATAATGAATAAAGAATGAATTTGAGTGTTTATATTTCGTTTTATATACGATTTGTATTGAAACTCATAGTTTGTGTGGTCGTATTTTGCACGACCGTATGTTATAAAGATTGTATTTGAATTCTATACCATGTATTTGGTGACTCAGAATGGATTGAGTATTAAACCTATTTTGGGGGCGTCACAAGTTCTCTTTGACTTGAGTGTAGAGATGGGTAGATTATTGGTATGATCATGACTATGGGTTCTCTTTTGCCAGTAGTGCAAAGATGAATTGTTGACTGGTATGATCATGACCATTGATTTTACAATTGAATATCTTTAGCTTAAGTGCAAAGGTGAATTGATCAACATGGTTATAAGTATTGCTTCTATAATTGCTGAAATAATCTGATATTTCTTTGAGATGTGCGTTTCATCTAATATCATTTCACTTGAATTTTTATCTACCTAAATCTTCTTATTAAATTTTAAATCGTTATTTTTGAAATATGAAACTTGAATATCTTTGACCCGTAGTACAAAGATGGACAGGTGTTTGACATGATCATGATCATTGATGTTACTGTTGAATATCTTTGGCCCGTAGTGCAAAAATGGACAGATATTTGGTATGATCATGACCATTGATGTTACAAATGAATATCTTTTGCCTGAGTGCAAAGATGAATTTATTAGTATGATTATGAAAAGGAATTGTGATTTGGTATAACCATGATCTTTGGTGTTTCATGTAAAGACAGGTGATGAAAATTATCTTCGCCCTGGATGCGAAGAGGAATTAATCAACATAATTATGATCATGAACTATTTACATGATTGTAGGCAGGAACTGTTGATTGATGTTACAGGGATAAAATATTATTGATAGACTTTTAACATGGAGAAGATAGTAGACATTATGTTCTACTTGACTCTTCTAATGGATTGTTTGTTCCGTTGTAGTTGTTGATCTAAAACTTGTTGTCTATTGTATTTTATCAGATTTTTTTCTGTTGAGGGCTAAGGTTCTAAAGATCTGATTCATTACTGATGAAGGCTATTGATAATTTAATTATCTTTAGTCATAATATTCTTTACTGGGCTATTTGTGCTCACCCTTTTGCTTCACAATTCTTTTTAAGTAATAAGGGTGTAGCTGGGTCGAGCGGGGATAACAAGGAAATAGAGTGATGGTCGGTGACCGTTGAAGTTTCTCAATACATTATAAAATAGCATGACAATATATAATTGTATTGAGAACTTTAAATGTGTGTGTCGTATTTTATACGTCATTTAACAGTTGATTTTGATGACCCGACTTAGGTGAAGTGAACCCGATTTTGGATCGGTGTGTTGCCACAATCATACAAGATATCTAACCACATACAATTTCATATTATTATAAGGCATGGATGTACGCATCCACTTGCTGATTATATCTATGAGCACTACCTATATAATCTTGGAGTATGGTTGGAATATAATCCTCAGTTTGAGAAAATTGAGATAATTATATGGCAAGAGAATACCGACCATTGGAATGAACAGGATAGTAATTTTCTCGTTCTTCTTTGGGGTCTATTGGCTCAACCAAGGTTAATTCTCAAGTCCTATGATATCTATTATAACTTAGAAGCATGGCCTCCCATGTACGAAGGTTTTCTTGAGTATTTTTCAAAGATTTTAATTCCTAAAACAGTTATTAATTGTACTTTTATGTAACTTATCATTGATAAGGAGTGTGAGTATTGTTATTCACAGTTTATGTGTGGTCGTATTGTGTACGACAATTGAATATAAAAGATTTGTATTTAGATTCTGTACTATGTATTTCTTGACGACTCAAAATAGGTGGGTTGTGTATTGAACCTATTTTATGGGCGTCACACATATAATGTATACTCTTAACGTCCAATCCAAGTAGATCTTCGATTATAGATTAACTAAAACTGTGGTGATCCATATCTGTGTAGGTGAATCCAAAATAATCGTCAACGTGACCGGAGGAACAACCCTAATAGGCGTGATCGCCCAAAGGCAGATGATAACGTGATTAATCAACTGAGGGAGAATATAAACAATCTCTATGAGCAACTACAAGACTTGGAGAGAGGTCCTAGGCAACCCCAAAGATCAAGATATCATCAAAGTAATAGAACTGTCAGCTCGAGACCAGTTGATAATGTCAATGCCCGCGAGAAGGCAAATGATCAAAAGAGAAGTCAAGGGTGGGATTATAAAGTGGTTAAGGGCAAGTTTTGCTTATTAATTTTTTAGATATGATGGAGGAGGATTAAGAGCAAATGGGAGAACCTGCAGATGAATTAGTCCTAATTTTATTAGAAGATGTAGACCCAAAAAGGAGACCCACAATACAAAAGAATATGAGTTTTATACCAGAAAGACAAGAGGCTGTCAATAAAGAAGTGAGGGAGCTATATAAGTCATAATCAAGGTCATAGATGCCTAAAATCAAGGTCATGAAGGCCCAAAATTAACATATTGGAAGGCTCGAAATTAAGGTCATGGAGGTTAGAATCAAGGCCATGAGGTCCAGAATCAAGTTAAGAGAGCCCAGAATCAAGGTCATGGAGGCCCAAAATCAAGGCCATGGAACCCAAAATAAAGACCATGAATGTCTATAATCAAGTTCATGGAGGCTAAGAATTAAGACCCTAGAAACCTAGAATTAGCGTTATGGGCGTCAAAAATCAAGGCCATAGAGGTCCAGTATGGAGCCCATAATCCAGGTCATGGAGGCCAATAATTAGTGTCATGGGCATTCTAAAAAAGCGCCATGGGCATACTAAAAAAATATATTATTATCAATTACTCATTTAAAAATATATTTTTAAAAGAGTAGGGAACAAATGATGTGGGTAAAATAACCCACTAATGACAAGGTTCCCTGTGTTATTTCTAGAACCCTATTAGTAAAGGGTAATATAATAATATCTCTTCCTGAGAATTCTAGAAGAATATTAAATTCAGTAAATGATAGAATTCCTATAAAGCTTGATCAGCTAAGGAATGACAACTGGTAGGTCTCTAAATCCAAGTAGGACTATAATTCATAACTCCTGAAAAAGAGGACTCTCATGCTATAAATAAGGGATGTTACAACACATTCAAGGTATACCATTTTGATTCCTATAATAATTCTCTCTCCTCATGGCAACGTTCTGACTTAAGCATCAGAGAGCCCTCTCGTGGCCCACAACTCTGTTGGACCTTTTGCAGGTTTTTTGGCAAGATTAAAGTGATTACATGGCGATCAGGGCCAAAATTCATGAGTTGACCGAAATCCTGATTTGAAGCCGCTGATTGACGCATCAATTAATATTTATAGATATTCGACTTGTCAACTAAAGTTGTAATGAATATTATAAAAATTCAATGAGTATGATACTTTTTTTTTGTTAAATTCCAAATGACATCAAATTTTTGTAAAGTAGTGTGAGATTTTCTTATAGAACCCATTTTAACAATGATACAAGTAGCAACTATGATACAATAGAAAACACAAAAAAAAAATTCTACCCTATATATTTTGATTTTTGTTTTGATATTGAGTCGAGCAATAAATTTATAACATAAAAAACTATATTAACATCGTCGAAAATTACAACCAAATAAACACAAGCATAGCAAAAATTAAATAAAATATTAAGATTTTTTCAAAGTCAATGTGAGTAACAACTTAATGACGTAAATTAAGATAAAAAATTAATTTAATAGCATTAAATTCTCATTTGGGATGAGAATGGTACCAAAGTCCAAAACACGCCGACACCAAAATTATTGAGTTTTATATTCTTTAGTAAATAGATTCTAAAATAAATAAATATGATTGTTAAAATATTTTACACAAAATAAAGTTGTTAATAATGACAAAATAATATTAATGTCGTTATGTTAAATATGTATTTAATAGTATTTTTATAAAAAAATTTAATAATACTTTGAATTTTTAACATCATATATTATTTTAACAACATAATTATTAATTTTGTATTATCAATACATCGTGCTAAAATTAATTGACTTTAAAAAGACAAAATATACATTTAAATTTGAAACTCAGCAGTCAGGGTAAACTTGGTAATAAGCATAATAGCACATGTGTGGCACCACTTACGTAAATAAATAAATATATATATATATATATATATATATATATATATATATATAATTTAAATAAAAGTAAGGAAAAACATCATCTTTTTAACGTAAATATATTTATTAATAATTCTAAGAAGTCCAACAAAAAATTAAAATGTAATATAAAAGGATGATTAAGAATTTACTATTAAAATTTTAAAATGGCAAAGTCCAGATCAATTCTTTTGGAAGAATTTTATTTTATTTATTTCATATTTCTAAATAATAAATATATCATTAATAAAAGTAGTTTATTTTTCTTTATTTCTATTTTTTTATAAGAAATAAGAGATAAATAAAGTATCCAAAACTTTCAATAAGAGATAAATAAAGTATCCAAAACTTTCAATACAACACATTATGCTTACGACAAATTAACAACTACATATCTATGTCGGGTCCAAGCTCTCAATAACTATTTAACCTTTTCTTTTCTTTTATTCTATATTTTATTTCAAAACCAAAAATCCTTACTTGGAGGCCAAGTTTAGACCATGGTGCTGGTCCCCATAACTCCATCGAAAGTGAAAGGTAGTGGATTGACTACTCACTTCTAAGTGATTGGAAATTAATTGGCTCTATAGTCTGTTATATTTTACTATTCATTTACTTTTTTAATTTAATAGGTGATGTTAGGAGTTTTAAATTTTTTATTTTAAAAAAATATTTTAAATAATGTATCATTATAATATTAATTGAGTAATCGGGTAGATCTTATGTAGTTATGCCATTAATTATGCAATATTATGTTATTTGAAATTAATTCGGAACAAAAAACAATTGAGACATATCATTACTCTTATTTAATTTAATATTTATATATAATCCTATAATCCATTATTTGGTTATATATATATATACATATATATATATATATATATATATATATATATATCAATGTCATTTGAAACTCATTTGGAACAAAAAAATATTTTGAGACCTATAACATTATTTTTATTTAATATTTATATATAATCTATTATTCTTTAAAAGTTTGTCTAGGTTATATATATATATATATATATATATTTCCTTCATTCGTGAAAGGATGAACAAAATATAATTTGCACACATAGTAAGAAAATTAAAAATAGAGGAAAAGAGTTAAAAATAAATAAATTTATCCTTAGTTGTCCCACAAAATTATACAAAAATGATGAATACTTTAATTTTTTTTTATACTAATGAACTCCCACTAAATGATATATTTATTCGTCACTTTATAACCCCTATCTCATCTTTCAAGGACAAAAAAAAATTATATATTTAATCATCATTTTAGAGAAAATGGAAGTGTGTGTATATATATATATTGATAAAGTAATAGCTTAATAAAGTTGATATTACAATGAGTATTATAATTTTGATTTTAAATAGTATTTTTTTATTTTTAAATAAAAGATCATTATTGACTTTTTAAAGTGAAATTAAAATATTATTAAACTCAAAAGAATGAGTAAAATATATTTTACACACATATTAAAAAAAATAATAATTTTTTTTAAATCTATTATTCGTGGTGTCCCACAAGATTATATAAAATGATTACTACTTTTATTTTTTATACTAATAGAACCCATTAAATAATATATTTATTATTTACTTTATGTATTTATTTTTTAGGAACAAACAAATTTATACCTTTAGTTTTTTTGGGGGTGGCCGAGGGAGTATTTTTATTTTTTTTAATTTGTTCAAAAAAAACATTTGTACTTAAAATATTTTTTTAAGACTTTGTTTTTCTTCATGTTTAAGTCATGACTGTCAGGATCACTATATTAAGAGAAGGAGAGGGTGGGCACTTCAGGTTTAAGTCATGACTGTCAGGATCAGTATGACTAGGAATACTACACTTTATTACCATAAAAAAAAAACAATAAGTCTTGGCAGACATGAAAATTGAATATTTTTAAATTTATTTATTTTAATTTTTGTTGTGACTCCTAACAAATGTATAATATTTATTTTAACTGAAATTTTTATAAAATAAAAATATTTTAGGTATAATTTAGATACATATACAAAAATAATATTGTACAATTTGTATAATACTGTTTTTGTATATGTATCCAAATTACACCTAAAATATTTTTTTTGTAAAAATTCAAATTGAAATAAATACTACACATTTTTAGGAGTCACAACAAAAACCAAAAAATAAATAAAAATATCCAATTTTCATGTCCAATTCTCATGTCTCCATAGGAGGACTCTTAAAAAAACACTTCCTTCCTACATCAGCCAACAACATTCCAGATATTTTAGATTTTAAAAAGTCATTCCAAAGATTTTTAGATTTCAAAAACTCATACCAAAAACATTTAAATTTTGAAAAGTAGTTTAATTTTAAAAGTCATACCAAAAGATTTTAAATTTCAAAAAGTCATTCCAAAAAATTTAGATTTTAAAAAGTCATTCCAAAGATTTTGAATTTTATTTCATGTTTCCAATTTCTAAATACGGGTAGTTCATTTTTTTTAATTTTTTTTGGAACGTAGACAATATTAGTTATCTCATACTCTTCACATATTAGATTGCGCTTACAATAATGACACACATATGAAGAAACCTCGAGTGCACCTATGTCAGGTGTTTTTTTGTCAATTTTTTTTATTTTTCTTAATTGGTGCAAAAAAACATACTTAAAATAATCTTTATAAAACTTTATTTTTTGAGAATTTATATTTTCACAAATAAATTTGATAATTTCATAAGTTTTATAAGGTTCTGCTCATATGAATAATAAATCGAATCCATCTCATGTAAAAAAAATATTTTTAAAATTATCAAATTTATTTATAAAAATATCAATTCTCCATTTTTTTTATTTTGTTCGAGTTATGACTCAGGATCACTATACAAGAGAGGGAAAGAGATTGTGGGTCCTTGATTTTCTGATCACTATATAAGAGATGGTGGGCCCTTGATTTTCTCGCTCTTTACTAGGTGTACCACACTACTAGTCTACTATTATAAGAAAAGTTCCTTCCTACATAAGCCAGTAACAAGAATATATATATATATATATAGAGAGAGAGAGAGAGAGAGAGAGTCCGGATCAGGTCCGGATCCGGACCTTCTTAAAATGCGAATTTTTATTTTTATTTTTATTTTGATTTATTTTTTAAACAACTAATAAAAAATGTATAGTAATTTATGGAACTGGAAATATTTCATAATACAGTGTTTTGAGTGTGATTTGGATACATATAATCTGTTTTGTTATATGTATCCAAATCACACTCAAAACACTGTATTATGAAATATTTCCAGTTCCATAAATTACTACACATTTTTTATTAATTGTTTTTAAAAAAAAACCAAAAAATAAATAAAAATTATAGGGTCCGTATTTGATCAGATCCGAGAGTCCGGACCTGATCCTTATATATATATATATATATATATATATATATATATATGTGTGTGTGTGTGATCTTCATTCGTGACAATTGATTACCGCATATACTATTCTAGTAATTATGATTTTAACATTTCATCTCAATATTGAATGATTCAATTTAATCATAATTTCTCCCGTACTGCTACAAATTCTAGCGACAATAATATTCCCTAAAACACCTTAATAGCCCTCCTGCCACACTGTCTGCAGCTACAAGTTGTGGCTATTTTAGTTTAACGTTGTCTTATCATTTTACTTAACTAGGAACAAAGGAAATTAATAAACTGAGTAAATGAGGTTATTATGTCAAGTGGATTTTTGTACCCATCAGTTATTGAATTTGAGCTAGCACACATTGCATACCGAAAATCTTTTGCTTTTTGTCAAGTCCTTTCCGCTGACATATAAGGTAATAAAAGTATACAAAAAGCGAAAAAAAAAATTTATTCTTTTTAATTAAGTTATTGTAGAGTATAGTTTAGGACAAAATATACTCTAAGATATTCACTATATAAATTAACTATTCACATGTGCATAATTAGGTAAATATAAAAAAGCTAAAGTAATTAAAAAAAATTTGCTTTTTAAAAAGAATAAAAAAATCTTTAACTTTTTAAAAAGAATAAAAAACCTTGACATACAAGGTGATAAATTAAAATATTAATCTAAAAATTAAAATATTTTTAGATAAATATTTTAATTGAACATTTTAAATATTTAAATATTTATCTAACATTTTAAAGTTAAAAATTTTAATTTTAATTTAACATATTTATTCAAATATTTTAATATTTAATTTTAATTAAAATATTTATCTAAAATATTTAATTTTAAATTAAAATATTTATCTAACATTTTTAATTTTTAGATAAATATTTTAATTTTTAGAATCTTTTTAAAATTTAAAAATAATAAAAATATTTTATATTTTAATTTTTAGAATCTTTAATAAAAATATTCTTAAAAGAATAAAAATTAAATATTTAAATATTTATCTAACATTAAAATATTTTTAAAAGATAAATATTTATTCTTTTTATTCTTTTAAGTGATAAAAGATTTTAATTAAAATCTTTTTCTTATTTTTATTTTTAGATAAAGATTTAATAAAAATATTTATCTAAAAATTAATTTTTAGATAAATATTTAATATTTAATTAATTATTTTAAAAATCAAAATCAAAATTAAAATCTTTAATTTTTAATTTTAAAATGTTAGAAAATTATTTTAAATTAACATTTTTAATTAAAATATTTTAGATAAACTACATATTTGCTTATACAGAAGCATTTTTGAGCATAAGCTAAAACTTACTTATTTGCTTATTCAAGAAGCACTTTTCACATAAAATATAAAAGTTATTTAAACTTTTATAACAGTGCATAAATTTATATATTTGCTTACATAGAAGCATTATTTGATCAAAACATAAATTACTATCTGTTTATAAAGAAGCATACTTTCTTCAGTATAAAAGTCTGTGAACTTTTATAAATACAGTTGCTCTTTAATTAATATCTGCTTATTTCAGAAGCATCTATCTGTACTAAATTCTTATCTGCTTATTTAAGAAGCACATTATTGTAATATCATTTATAAAAAGAGAAAGAGGTCAGATTTAGTTTATTTTATGTACCTGTGAGAAAGACGAGTAACTCTTCGACCAAGACCAGAGTCTTAGAGAGGTCAGCGGGAAGTTAGGTCTCGAGTGTACTTGTGAGGTGAGTAAGAGTGTAAGACCCCAACTTTTATGAATAAAGATTTAATTTTTTTTATATATTATTTTGAAATAGTAAGGTGTTGATTTGATAAATACGAAAAGTTATGGGTGAAATGTGTAAATATTTTAAAATGAGCAAGTGGGTATAAAATATTCTTGTTGTCGGAAAATATTCGTTTGGTCGTGAAATATTCTTGTTGTCGGGGAATATTCGTACGACGGCGCAGCTATTTGTGGGCCCCACAACGGAATAACTGTCAGATATAGAAAGCGACAGAAATAACCTTTTTATACAATAACGGCGCAGTTGTTACAGTTAGTACTGTTGAAATACCCGGTGATAAAAGTACAGTAATACGCGGTGTTGCATGGTAGCACACGATATTGCACAGTAATTTTAATTATTGATTCTTACGTGAAAAGTCGTTACTCAATAATTGTTACAGTAATTACTGTTCAATATTTTATTCAATAATTGCATAATATTTTATTGACTCAATAATTATTGCATTGATATTTTATTGACTCAATAATTGATACGTTGCTATTTTATATGATTGATTCAATAATGGCTACAGTTGATATTTTGATATTATTGATTCAATAATTGTCACTGCACAGTATTTCACATTATCAACTCAATAATTCATATTATTTGAATAATATTATTAGATAGCATTATTGACAATGTCTAAGAAAGTTCTGTCTAAGAGGGATTATTTAATTGCGCGCCAGTAAGGAGAAGTCCTTATTGGAAGGCCCCCTCTTTCTTGGGAACGACCTGGTTGTCAATATTGTAGTTCTGTAATATTATTTGTGAATAATTAATTATTGATTTATATGATAAGAAAATATTTATTTTGTAGATATTAAAGAAGGAATTAGCACTAAAGTGTTTTTATCAGTATTTTGGTATGAAAAATCATCTGTTTATGGATTTCGGATAATTTATGTTTGAAATTTGAAAAAATTTCCTTCTGCAAAGTTGTAGAGAATTAAATTTCCTATAAGAAGACATAGAATTTGTATTTTTCTGACAAAAGAGCTATTTATTATGAATTATTGAAGTTTTGAAAAATAAATATTTTTTTTAATAAAACGGTGGGCCCCACTTTTGGTTGGAAAAAAAATATGCTGATGGCTTTTGGGAGAGCAGCCGGCGGCTGGAGGAAAAAATAATAATATTATTTTATTTAAAAGTCTACTTTGACATCCTAAGCTTTTCCTATAAATAGGGTGCTTAGGTTATAATTGAAAATCATACCAAAATCAGAAGTTTTCTCTCTCTATAATATCGAGCGTATTTTTGTGAGTATTTCAATACTTTGATTGTTAGTATTCAGTGCAAGTTTCCTTCGATATTATATCCAATATTCCAGTCAGAAGTACTATCCTTTTGAGGTAAGGGATGTTATTTTCTTTCGTAAATGATGTTATTCTTTTTAATATCATTATATCAAAATATTGGCATAGATTTTATTATGAAATTCTTACTTTTTCTGTCGGGGTTACTATTCACATATACGGCATTATTCACAAAAAAAATAAATTTTCTTCTATTTGTCCAAATTGCTTGTTAAGGTATTTATCTTTGATTGTATCCAAGTTTTGAGCTATATTCTTGAATTTTGCTCCACAAAGCATTATTATGGAGTATTTTTGAATTTGGATAAACTAAAATACGAATCCTTAATCTTATCCTTTGTTTCACTTGATTCGTTATTTATATGGTTTTTCATCATCCTCAGTCCTAAAAGGTGATGTAACTAAATATCTTTGGCCTGTAGAGCAAAGATGAATGATTACCTGATGAATATCTTTGGCCGTAGTGCAAAGATGACAGGTGTTGAGATGAACATGACCACTGATAATACAAATGAATATCTTTGGCATGTAGTGCAAAGATGAATATTGATTCGAGATGTTTATTGATTGATGTTACAGGGATAAAATATTGATGATGGACTTTTAAATCATAGAAGATAGTAGACTTCATTCTCTACTTAACTCTTCTAATGAATTGTTATTTCCGCTGCGAATATTGATCTAAAATTGGTTGTCCATTATATTTTATCTGATTTATTGAAGGCTAACGATAATTTATTTTCCATTATCTTAGTCATAATATTCTTTACTGAGCTAGTTGAGCTCACCCTTTTCATCTGTTGTCCTCTTCAGGAAATGAGAATGTCGCAGGGACTAGTCGGGGGACAGAGTGATGGTCCGAGTTAGAGCAGTAGTAGTCCTCACTATTTCTGATAAATAGTGTGATAATAATTGTAATGAGGACTTAGTTTGAATATTAATATTTTCTACATATTTGTATTGACACTCACAGTTGTGTGGTCATATTTTGCACGACCGTATGATATAAAGTTTGTATTTGAATTCTATACCATGTATTTGACGACTCAGAATGGGTTGGGTTGACTGGACCTATTCTGGGGGCGTCACAAAGAGGCTATTGTTTCAAGACCAGATCATAGAATAAAATTAGACTCAAAAGAAGGTACAACTAAGCTTGAGGAGTGAGCGAGGAGCCTGCTGTCTAAGATAGATTTGTTAAGAATAGTTGAAAGTTTGTCTATAAAACTTTGTAAAGGTTTCTTCGCCTGTTGAAGGAGTATTTGTTACTGATAGTAATAGGATCTCAAGTCCTGGAGAGGAGTTTGAGACTGGACGTAGCAGCATACCTGTAAGACCCCAACTTTTATGAATAAAGATTTAATTTTCTTTATATATTATTTCGAAAGAGTAAGATGTTGATTTGATAAATATGAAAGTTATGGGTGAAATGTGCAAATATTTTTAAAATGAGCAAGTGGTTATTAAATTTTCTTGTTGTCGGGGAATATTCGTTTGGTCGTGGAATATTCTTGTTGTCGGGGAATATTCGTACGACGGCGCAGCTATTTGTGGGCCCCCACAACGGAATAACTGTCGGATATAGAAAGCGACAGAAATAATTTTTTTACAAGATAACGGCGTAGTTGTTACCGTTAGTACTGTTGAAATACCCGGTGATTAAAATACAGTGATACACGGTGTTGCATAGTAGCACACGGTATTGCACAGTATTTCGAATTATGGAGTCTTACGTGAGAAGCCATTACTCAATTATTGTTACAGTAATTACTGTTCAATATTTTATATTATTGACTCAATAATTGCTACGTTGATATTTTATATTATTGACTCAATAATTGTTACATTGATATTTTATTGACTCAATAATTGCTACGTTGCCATTTTATATGATTGATTCAATAATGGCTACAGTTGATATTTTGTAGTATTGATTCAATAATTGTCGTTGCACAGTATTTCACATTATCAACTCAATAATTCATATTATTTGAATAATATTATTAGATAGTATTATTGACAATATCTAAGGAAGTTCTGTCTAGGAGGGGTTATTTAATTGCGCGCCAGTAAGGAGAAGTCCTTATCGGAAGGCCCCCTCTTTCCTAGGAACGACCTGGTTGTTAATATTGTAGTTCTATAATATTATTTGTGAATAATTAATTATTAATTTATATGATAAGAAAATATTTATTTTGTGGATATTAAAGAAGGAATTGGCGCTGATGAGTTTTTATCAATATTTTGGTGTAAGAAAACATCTGTTTATGGATTCCGGATAATTTATGTTTGAAATTTGGAAAAACTTCCTTCTGCAAAGTTGTAGAGAATTAAATTTTCTATGAAAGGACATAGAATTTGTATTTTTCTGACAAAGGGGCTATTTGTTATGAATTATTGAAGTTTCGGAAAATAAATATTATTTAATGGGCGGGCCCCACTTTTGTTGAAAATCTAAAAATTTGGGAAGCCGCCAGGCGGCGAAATTTTTTAAAATAATAATAATATTTTATTCATTTAGTCTCCTTTGGCATCCTAAGCTTTTCCTATAAATAGGGTGCTTAGGTTAGAATTGAAAATCACACCAGAATCAGAAGTTTTCTCTCTCTATAATATCGAGCGTATTTTTGTGAGTATTTCTATACTTTGAGTATTAGTATTCAGTGCAAGTTTCTTTCGGTATTATATCCGATATTCCAGTCAGAGGTACTATCTTTTTGAGGTAAGGGATGTTATTTTCTTTCGTAAATGATGTTATTCTTTTCAATATCATTATACAGAAATATTGTCATGGATTTTATGTTGAAATTCTTACTTTTTCCGTCGGGGTTACTATTCACGTATACGGCACTATTCACGGAAAAATTAAATTTTCTTCTATTTGTCCAAATTGCTTGTTAAGGTTACTATCTTTTATTGTATCCAAGTTTTGAGCTCTATTCTTGAATTTTGCTCCATAATTGATTATTACGAGGTATTTTTGAATTGGATATACTAAAATACGAATCCTTAGTCTTTGTCTTTTATCTCACTAGATTCGTTTTTTTTAAAATATTTTTCATCATTCTCTGTCCTAAAAGGTGATGTAACTGAATATCTTTGGCCTGTAGAGCAAAGATGAATGATTACTTGATGAATATCTTTGGCCTGTAGAGCAAAGATGAATGATTACCTGATGAATATCTTTGGCCTGTAGTGCAAAGATGACAGGTGTTGAGATGAATATGACCACTGATGATACAAATGAATATCTTTGGCCTGTACTGCAAAGATGAATATTGATTCGAGATGTATATTGATTGATGTTACAGAGATAAAATATTGATGATGGACTTTTAAATCATAGAAGATAGTAGACTTCATTCTCTGCTTAATTCTTCTAATGAATTGTTATTTCCGCTGCGAATATTGATCTAAGATTGGTTGTCCATTATATTTTATCTGATTTATTGAAGACTAACGATAATTTTATTTTTCATTATCTTAGTCATAATATTCTTTACTGAGCTAGTTGAGCTCACCCTTTTCATCTGTTGTCCTCTTCAGAAAATGAGAATGTTGCGGGAACTAGTCGGGGGACAGAGTGATGGTCCGAGTTAGAGCAGTAGTAGTCCTCACTATTTCTGATAAATAGTGTGATAATAATTGTAATGAGGACTTAGTTTGAATCTTAATATTTTCTACATATTTGTATTGACACTCACAGTTGTGTGGTCGTATTTTGCACGACTGTATAATATGAAGTTTGTATTTGAATTCTGTACCATGTATTTGGCGACTCAGAATGGGTTGGGTTGAATGGACCTATTATGGGGGCGTCACAGTTGGTATCAGAGCTTAGGGATATGATCTCTGGCGGAGATCGGGGAATAGAACTAGGAGGGGAGAGACGAGTAAATTCTTCGCTAGTGTGTCCTACCTAAGCTTATGTGGTATTTAATTGGTCAGTCGGAGCATAGGGTTAATATGTGATATGTTGATTTGTTTAATTAACCCTTGTTTTATGGCAGTATTTGAGAATGGCAGCTGAGAATGTTAACAACGAAGTGAATGAGACCGTGGAGGCACCTTTAATCGTTAACCAGGAGAACGTGCAACAAGAAGGCAATGTTCATCCTGAAAATAACGCTGGTCATACGATAAACGATGAGATGTTTAGAAGTTTTTTACAGTTTATGCAAAATCAGACGTGGGAGACTCGTGTGCAACATACAGGTGGAGATAATAACAACACACGAGCTGTCACTGCTAAGCAGTTCAAAGAATTGGGACCAGCAGAGTTTCTGGGAAAGCCAGATCCGATCAAGGCGGAGACGTGGATTAAATAAATTACCAAGATATTTAATGTCTTGGGATGTACAGAGGAACAGAAGGTTCCATTAGCCACGTTTATGTTCCGTGGAGAGGCAAATTACTGGTGGAAATCTGTGAAACGTACCCAGCCTGCCGCACTCAAGATGTCTTGGGAAGCGTTCCAGAAACTGTTTAATGACAAGTACTTTCCTGAAAGTATTCGTCATATGAAGGAAGTAGAGTTTATCAGACTCGAGCAAAACAACATGACGGTATCCCAATACGAGGCTAAGTTCGCGGAGCTGTCCAGGTTTGCACCTCATTTGGTGGAGAATGAGGAACGTATGACGCGGATGTTTCTAAGAGGTTTGAAACCCGAAATACGTCAATACCTCATTTCTCATAAATTTTCTTTATATTCGGATGTAGTAAACAGGGCCCAGTTATTAGAACGAGATAATGATTATGTTCAACCGAGGGACCACAACCAAGGTCGTACCGGTGGCAGCAGTCATCGGAGCAATGACAACCAGCGAGGAGGAAAGTATGACAGAAGCGGTAACCACTCCAGTGGTTATCGTGGCCATGATAGTAGAAGAAGCGAATCGGGAGAAGATTTCAAAAAGAGAAGGTACAACAATGAGAACGTGAAGACGTCGACATCAGCACCAGCATCAACTGTTTAGAGGGGAGGAGAACGACCACCGGTCGTATGCTTTAAATGCGGGAAAGAGGGACATATCACCCCAAACTGCCCACAACAATTCAAAGGATGCTATAACTGTGGAAAAGAAGGACATATAGCTCGAGATTGTCCTGTTGCGAAACCAAGTTCAGCGGGGGTGGTGATTCCAAAGGCGGTTGCAGACAAGTCAAAGTCGGTGATTCCTGGAAGAGCGTTTGTCGTGACAGCCCAAAACGCGAGGAATCCGCACGAGGTGATTACGGGTAAGCTCATCATAAACTCTTGCGAATTTATACCTTGTTAGATACCGGTGCTACCCATTCTTTTATTTCACCTGCTTGTGCTCAACGTTTGAACTTGACTTCTGATAAATTAGACTTTGACTTATTTGTTGAAACTCCATTAGGAGAAACCTTTGTTACATCTACAGTTTACAAATCTTGCTTGATTCAGATTGGTACCCTTACCTTACCTGTTGATCTTATATCTTTGAAAATACTTGCATTTGACGTGATTTTAGGAATTGACTGGTTAACCACTTACCATGCCAAAATTGATTGTTTTCGTAAGGTTGTTAGTTTTCATATTCCTAATCAACCTGTTGTGCGAATCCAAACCACCAAACCACTAAAATCAGTCAATATCATTTCAAATCCCAAAGCTATTCGTTTATTGAAAAACGGATGTCAAGCTTTCTTAGCTCATGTCACTGATCTAAACCAGAATACATCAGATTTGAATGATATTTCCGTTGTTAATGAGTTTCCTGATGTATTTCCCGAAGAACTTCCCGGTATACCCCCAGAACGTGAAGATGAATTTTTTATTGACCTTGAGCTCGGTACAAAGCCCATTTCTAAAATCCCATATCGAATGGCTCCTATTGAACTTCAGGAGTTAAAGATCCAATTACAAGAGTTGTTAGACATCGGTTTTATTCGTCCTAGTACGTCTCCTTGGGGTGCTCCTGTTTTATTCGTAAAGAAGAAAGACGGGAGTATGCGACTTTGTATTGACTATCGGGAGTTGAACCATGTCACCATCAAGAATAGGTATCCGTTACCTCGTATTGATGACCTGTTCGATCAGTTGCAAGGAGCGCAATTCTTTTCAAAGATCGATCTTCGTTCTGGATATCATCAGTTGAAGATTAAAACTGAGGATATTCCAAAGACTGCTTTTAGAACACGGTACGGGCATTATGAGTTCTTAGTCATGTCTTTTGGATTGACTAATGCTCCTGCTGTTTTCATGGATATGATGAACCGTGTATTTAAGGAATATTTGGATCAATTCGTTGTTGTCTTTATTGATGACATCCTCATTTATTCTAAAAGCCGTGAAGATCATGAACACCATTTGAAGTTAGTACTTCAAAAGCTTCGTGAGAACAAGCTATATGCTAAGCTGAAGAAATGCGAGTTTTGACTTGAGGAAGTAGCATTCCTTGGGCACGTGGTATCGAAACGTGGAGTATCTGTTGACCCGGCGAAGATTGAAGCAATACAAAGCTGGGAGCAACCTAAGTCGGTGACCGAAGTACGAAGCTTTCTGGGCTTAGCTGGTTATTATCGGAGATTCGTAGAAGGATTTTCTCAAATCGCTACTCCATTAACTCAGTTGACTCGAAAAGATATGAAATTCATTTGGAGAGAGGAATGCGAGAAGAGCTTCCAAGAGCTCAAGAGGAGACTTATTTCGGCACCTGTTCTGACAATACCATCTGGTTCGGATGGATTTGTTATTTACAGCGATGCTTCGGGCAAAGGGTTAGGATGTGTTCTCATGCAACATGGGAAAGTCATAGCCTATGCCTCGCGACAACTCAAAGAATATGAGAGGAATTATCCTACTCATGATCTAGAGTTGGCAGCTGTCGTTTTTGCGTTAAAAATCTGGAGACATTATCTGTACGGGGAGAAAGTGGAGATTTATACGGATCATAAGAGCCTTAAATATTTCTTCACTTAGAAGGAACTCAACATGCGGCAACGACGTTGGCTTGAGCTGTTGAAAGATTACGATCATACCATCCAATACCATCCTGGAAAAGCGAACGTGGTAGCTGACGCGTTGAGTAGAAGATCATATGTGGGAACGAATGCGATAATGTCAAGTATACGCGTAGAACCAGCTTTGATTGATAAAGTTAAAGCTGCTCAAGCTACGGATGCGGAGCTGATGAAGATGAAGAAGAAGGTGCAAGAAGGTGCCATTCCAGAAGCAAGAATCGATGAAGATGGAATACTTCGAGTCAACTCCAGACTTTGTGTTCCTAACGATTCCGACTTGAAGTATAGAATCATGATGGAGGCACACAACACACCGTTTGCGATCCATCCTGGGAGTACTAAAATGTATCGTGATCTTCGACATACATTTTGGTGGAGCAATATGAAGAGAGAGATCGCGGAGTTCATCTCGAGATGTTTAACTTGTCAACGTGTAAAGGCGGAGCATCAAGTGCCGAAGGGTCCATTGCAACCACTGGAGATTCTGAAATGGAAGTGGGAACACATTACGATGGATTTCGTTATGGGTCTTCCCAAGGTTTCTTAAGGCTTAGATGCGATTTGGGTTATTGTTGATAGATTAACTAAGTCTGCTCATTTCTTGCCGATACGATAGACTTATTCCCTTGAACGTCTTGCTCATATGTACGTGAATGAGATTGTGAGATTGCATGGCATGCCAGTATCCATAGTTTCGGATCGTGACCCCATATTTACTTCACGATTTTGGATCAGTTTGCAGAAAGCTATGGGCACGGATTTACGATTCAGTTCGGCTTATCATCCACAAACAGACGGACAATCGGAAAGGACTATCCAAACTCTTGAAGATCTATTGAGACTCTGTGTTCTAGACTTCAAAGGGAGTTGGGATAAGTATTTACCATTGGTGGAATTCTCCTACAACAACAGTTATCAGGCAAGTATAGGCGTGGCTCCATTCGAGGCATTGTATGGGAGAAAGTGTCGCTCTCCAGTATGTTAGAACGAGGTGGGTGAAACAACATTGTTGGGACCGGAGTTAGTACGTATGACTACGGAAAAGATCCAAAAAATCCGACAACGTATACAAACAGCACAAGATCGACAAAAGAGTTATGCGGATCTTCATCGAAAGGACGTGGAATTTAATGTTGGAGACCATGTGTTATTACGTATTGCTCCATGGAAGGGAGTTACGAGATTTGGGAAGAGAGGAAAGCTCAACCCACGATTCATTGGTCCATTTGAGATTCTTGATCGAATAGGAAATGTGGCTTATAGACTCGCTTTACCTCCAAGCATGTCTCGTGTTCATAACGTGTTTCACATATCCGTGTTACGTAAATATGTGAAGGATCCAAACCGCATTATTGAGTTAGAACCAGACGAGATAGCCGAAGATTTAACGTACGAGGAGGTACTTGTCAAGATCTTGGATAGGAAGGAGCATGTCCTACGCTCGAAAATTATACCTCAAGTTAAAGTTTTGTGGAGAAACCATGCAATTGAGGAAATGACCTGGGAGTTGGAATCGGAAATGAAAGTGAGGTATCCTCACCTTTTCGACATACCAGGTACGTACGTCAATTTCGAGAACGAAATTTCATAAGGAGGGGAGGTTGTAAGACCCCAACTTTTATGAATAAAGATTTAATTTTCTTTATATATTATTTCGAAATAGTAAGGTGTTGATTTGATAAATATGAAAGTTATGGGTGAAATGTGCAAATATTTTTAAAATGAGCAAGTGGTTATAAAATATTCTTGTTGTCGGGGAATATTCGTTTGGTCGTGGAATATTCTTGTTGTCGGGGAATATTCGTACGACGGCGCAGCTATTTGTGGGCCCCCACAACGGAATAACTGTCGGATATAGAAAGCGACAGAAATAATTTTTTTACAAGATAACGGCGTAGTTGTTACCGTTAGTACTGTTGAAATACCCGGTGATTAAAATACAGTGATACACGGTGTTGCATAGTAGCACACGGTATTGCACAGTATTTCGAATTATGGAGTCTTACGTGAGAAGCCATTACTCAATTATTGTTACAGTAATTACTGTTCAATATTTTATATTATTGACTCAATAATTGCTACGTTGATATTTTATATTATTGACTCAATAATTGTTACATTGATATTTTATTGACTCAATAATTGCTACGTTGCCATTTTATATGATTGATTCAATAATGGCTACAGTTGATATTTTGTAGTATTGATTCAATAATTGTCGTTGCACAGTATTTCACATTATCAACTCAATAATTCATATTATTTGAATAATATTATTAGATAGCATTATTGGCAATGTCTAAGAAAGTTCTGTTTAGGAGGGGTTATTTAATTGCGCGCCAGTAAGGAGAAGTCCTTATCGGAAGGCCCCCTCTTTCCTAGGAACGACCTGGTTGTTAATATTGTAGTTCTATAATATTATTTGTAAATAATTAATTATTGATTTATATGATAAGAAAATATTTATTTTGTGGATATTAAAGAAGGAATTGGCGCTGATGAGTTTTTATCAATATTTTGGTGTGAGAAAACATCTGTTTATGGATTCCGGATAATTTATGTTTGGAATTTGGAAAAACTTCCTTCTGCAAAGTTGTAGAGAATTAAATTTTCTATGAAAGGACATAGAATTTGTATTTTTCTGACAAAGGGGCTATTTGTTATGAATTATTGAAGTTTCGGAAAATAAATATTATTTAATGGGTGGGCCTCACTTTTGTTGAAAATCTAAAAATTTGGGAAGCCGCCAGGCGGCGAATTTTTTTAAAATAATAATAATATTTTATTCATTTAGTCTCCTTTGGCATCCTAAGCTTTTTCTATAAATAGGGTGCTTAGGTTAGAATTGAAAATCACACCAGAATCAGAAGTTTTCTCTCTCTATAATATCGAACGTATTTTTGTGAGTATTTCTATACTTTGAGTATTAGTATTCAGTGCAAGTTTTCTTCGGTATTATATCCGATATTCCAGTCAGAGGTACTATCTTTTTGAGGTAAGAGATGTTATTTTCTTTCGTAAATGATGTTATTCTTTTCAATAGCATTATACAGAAATATTGTCATGGATTTTATGTTGAAATTCTTACTTTTTCCGTCGGGGTTACTATTCACGTATACGGCACTATTCACGAAAAAATTAAATTTTATTCTATTTGTCCAAATTGCTTGTTAAGGTTACTATCTTTTATTGTATCCAAGTTTTGAGCTCTATTCTTGAATTTTGCTCCATAATTGATTATTACGAGGTATTTTTGAATTGGATATACTAAAATACGAATCCTTAGTCTTTGTCTTTTATCTCACTGGATTCGTTTTTTTTTAAATATTTTTCATCATTCTCAGTCCTAAAAGGTGATGTAACTGAATATCTTTGGCCTGTAGAGCAAAGATTAATGATTACTTGATGAATATCTTTGGCCTGTAGAGCAAAGATGAATGATTACCTGATGAATATCTTTGGCCTGTAGTGCAAAGATGACAGGTGTTGAGATGAATATGACCACTGATGATACAAATGAATATCTTTGGCCTGTACTGCAAAGATGAATATTGATTCGAGATGTATATTGATTGATGTTACAGGGATAAAATATTGATGATGGACTTTTAAATCATAGAAGATAGTAGACTTCATTCTCTGCTTAATTCTTCTAATGAATTGTTATTTCCGCTGCGAATATTGATCTAAGATTGGTTGTCCATTATATTTTATCTGATTTATTGAAGACTAACGATAATTTTATTTTTCATTATCTTAGTCATAATATTCTTTACTGAGCTAGTTGAGCTCACCCTTTTCATCTGTTGTCCTCTTCAGGAAATGAGAATGTTGCGGGAACTAGTCGGGGGACAGAGTGATGGTCCGAGTTAGAGCAGTAGTAGTCCTCACTATTTCTGATAAATAGTGTGATAATAATTGTAATGAGGACTTAGTTTGAATCTTAATATTTTCTACATATTTGTATTGACACTCACAGTTGTGTGGTCGTATTTTGCACGACCGTATGATATGAAGTTTGTATTTGAATTCTGTACCATGTATTTGGCGACTCAGAATGGGTTGGGTTGACTGGACCTATTCTGGGGGCGTCACAATACCCATGTATATTGTGAACCAGACAAATCTCTGTGCATTGTGTGATTGAATTTTTACTGTCTTGCATATTAATTTCTAACACTGCTAATTAATCATCTTAAAATTCAAAAAAGCCTAAGATAATTTTTTAATCTGAAATAATCTATTCAACCCCCCTTCTAGATTATTATTGGACTTTCAATTGGTATCAGAGCGGTACTCTTTAATTTATTTGTTGAATATATACAGGCATACCTAATAGTAGATCCATGGCCTACAATGCTACTGGTTGCGGAGAAGGGCTATCAATGTGCAGACCTTCACTATTTGATGGTACCAACTTTGTCACCTGGAAAAATAGATTCAAAATCTATGCCAAATCACAAGGAATCAAAATCTGGTGTGCCATAGAACGAGGTGTAAAAATTCCTACAAAAATTATCGGAGAAAAGATCGTTGAGAAAAATGTTGATGAGTTCACTACTGATGATGAAAAGGCTATGAACATAGCATTCATAGCTGAACAAGTGCTGACTAGTGCTCTTATTGAAAAAGAGTACAAAAGAGTTAGCAATTGCAAGAATGCAAAAGAAATCTGGGAAAAGTTGATTCTAACCTATGAAGGAACCAGTCATATCAAAGAAACCAAAAAAGATGCTCTAATCCAGGAATATGAAAATTTCAAAATGGAAGAAGGTGAAAAGATCATTGATATGAAAACACGTTTTTCCAAAATCATTGATGAACTGGAACATCTAGGGAAGGCATATACTACTAATGAGAAAAACAGAAGAATTCTCAAATCCCTTCCACCCATCTAAAAAATGAAGGTTATTGCTATTAAGGAAAGGCAAGACCTAACTACTTATCCTCTTGATAGCCTTATTAAAAATCTTCGTGCACACGAAGTCGACATGTTAGTCGAAAAATCAGGAGCGGATACATATCACATGAAGAAAGGAATTGCTTTTAAAGTTTTACTTGTAGATCAAGAAAGATATGATGAAGAAGCTGAGAAAATTGTAAATCTATGTTTAATGGCAAACAACGAGTCATCACTAAGATTTGAGGTAAATTCTGAATATCAATTACCTAGCACTTCATTTGTCACACATACTTTAGATAATATAAGTAAAGAACATCATGAACTAAAAGAAACTTAGAATTGTTTATATGAAGAAAATGAAATTATTAAAAAAAAATTATTAAATTAAAATTTTCATTACAAAAATTAACAAAAATCTTGAAATTGAAAATGAATGTTTAAATAAAGAAAAGGAAGAATTAGAAAATGACTTTTTAGAAAGTTTTTTACTAAAGGAAGAATTAGAAGATTTAAGAAAAATAAATAAAGATCTGGAGATAGAAAATTCAACACTTGCTGTAATTAATGAAAATACTCAAATACAAAATCAAGTGTTAAGTGAAGATATTAAAAATCTTAAGCTTGAAAATTCATTTCTAAAGATAGAATTAGAAAAACAAAGTGAAGATTCTTCTTTAGAAGATCAATTTAAAATTTTAACTGAAGAACGTGATGATTTAAGCACCATTGTTATTAAATTCACAAAAGAGAAAGAAAACCTTGATGTCATGCTTAATCAACAAAGATGTAAATTTTAATAAAGAAGGATTAGGCTATATTGGAGAATTTAGTAAAAGAAAAGATAAAGGACTTTATCATGTTAAAAGTAAAGAAAAAAAAGTCATGTATCTCCTTTTACTAAATGTTCTTACTGTAACAGAAATGGTCATTCTTTTCACATGTGTAATGCTCGAAATGAAAATTATAAAAGAAAAATAATTTGGGTACCAAAAGGAACATACATTGCACCAATTATTAAAAATACAAAGAAGAAGTTTTATAATTATCAAAACAATAAAATTCAAAAATCTTATAAAACTTTTCATCAAAGTTCTTCAGGATATAAAAATAGAACAAATCATGCATCTTATAGACCTGTTACTCATAAAATGCTTGTATCTACTAAGATTGATTATCCTGTACCCATTTTTGTAAAGAAAAACACAAATATTCTTTATACAAAATGAAAAACTAACTCAACTTCTTATTAAAGGGTACCGGTTCGTAAAATTGATAAATGTTGCAAGTACATCTTAGAGCTGACTCTAGTAAAAATAACTGACGACATCATTGTTGGGTCTATTGATATTGTGAAATGATTTTGTTTGAAAGTGTGACGCCCCCAAATTCCAGGACCGCCACTTGGTCTCTCGAATTCGGTTCATCACGTGCTCATGGTAATACATCGCAATAATGATAACTAAATATCACACAACCACAGCGGAAAATCTATTCTAGAATAATTTACAATGATTTATTATAATTATTCTCCCAAGTCTCGCAACCTACAGTACTTAATAGATTACATAGCAATATCAATTAACGACTTGTTATATAATCTAACTTAAGCTTAAACATAAACAAATCCAGTCTTACTACATCATCTTCACACAATATTAATATATTTTAAACATAACAGACATAAGCTAGTTGGTAGCCTTGCCCTTGCCCTTATCAATGCCCGAAGGTTCGCCATGCTCTGCCTTAACTGAAATGTTTTAGGGAAAGCAAGAATGAGCACAAATTACCCAGCAAGTAATATACAATAAGGGTGAATAATAAGATTCTCAATTCTCGAAAGGGTATAGCAAGATTTGATAGTTCAAGAATAACAAGAATATCAACAGTTCTCAATAACAGTCGCTAAGGACAGGATAATATCAATATGATTCAATAATAAGTCAATTCAAGATTTCAAATAATTGAATACTGAGTAGTCACTACGGACTATGAACTTCTACTAGAATTGACAGTAATAAACTGAAAATCCAACAAAAACAGGTACAACAGGTGATCAGCCTAAAGTACCCTTGTTATGCATAACAATCAATCATACTCAAGTGTGCACGTCGGTTCTCCGACAATTATATATTCCCTTCAAAGAAGGTTGTTCTTCTCAGTCAAATACAAGATCCCGCACCAATCAATTAGTTTGGGTTGCTTTTCAATAACATAAGTCCAGCCGAATCAAATGGCATAGACACTTTCACAATATTCAAGAACAATACTAAGTTCAACATGAATAATAGCTTTAATGAAATAAGAGTTCAAGTATGCTAATTCAATTCAACCGATTAAATAGGAAACTAGTTCGCAATACACAAGATAGGATACTTGCATAGTAAAAGAGTATAAGTTAGGAAACTTTCACAATCATAGATTTCCTTGCATAAAGTAAATGCGTCGGTTAGGATACTTGCACTTTAAAAGAGTGTAAGTAAGAGAACTTGCCTTTAGCGTAGTTTATCCACGAAAAGCAATCAACACTTTCGAATTCCTATCGTAATACAGTTACGTATATATATGATATTCATTAGTCATATAATTTAACTTCACATTTTCTCTTTGAATATACGATCAACACATAAGATAAGTTTTACCTAGCTACACAGTTATATAGAATATAATTTCTATCCTTAACGTTCCTTCTTTAGAGTTTAAACGCATTCTCATATTATATAAGATCTCAACAATTAGCAAACATGCTTGCATATTATTAATATCACATAAGACCACAATCAATACTAAATATATTTCATTTTAGCAAGTTACGGCATCTCCTTAAGTTAACCGTCAAAATCGGGTTCAAGTAACATCATATAATATCACGTAGCATGTATTCATATTTAAATGATACTTTCATGCTTGTATAACTTTTCCAAATCCAATCGTACATGGTATAGGTTCTTAAGTTAATACTTAAAGCCATTCAAGGACACGAACTCATATGGTCTAACATGGTCGCTTTTAAACACATAAGATATTCATATAACTTGTATTAGTCATGCTCATGAGTACTCGTATTGCATATATGTAGCTAGCATTGTTATTATCTTGAAAACATGCTTTGTTTATGCTAAACTTTAATCACGGCAACTAATCATGGTATATATACATGCATGACACATGAATGAGTCTAAGAGTACTATCACATGTGTCCATAATGTCAGATTCTAATTCTCGTCATAACATACCAACGTTCACGTTCAAAGCTTATACTTTGTTAGTATAGTTCATTAATAAGGTCTATCATGTTCATGCTTCCTTATGAAACCCATATACACAAGTTAACATGCTTTTCATGCATTTCAAGGCCCTATAAACATGCTCGAAAAGTCAGAATGTATACATGGTCTTTACATGTCAATATCAACCTTCAAAACTTGTATTTTTGTTAGATATGTTCAATAGTGAGGTCTAACAGGCTCTTGTCATACTATGAACCATATATACATAACTTAATATGTCTTTCATACATCTCTACCTCATACCGACATGCCATGAAAAATCAGAATATTAACATGCTTTATATATGTTAACGTTCGTTTATGAAACTTTAAGTTTGTTTTCAAACTATATGTCGTTTGGTTAACCATGCATGCTAATATACTAAAACATGCTTACATTGCCTCATTAGGTTTATATATATGTATTAATCATGCTCCCATGCTTGTTTAAACAAAAATCAAACAATTGGTATATAACAGTTTTGTTGCAGAATGCAGAAAACTGCACACAGAGGCCGGCGCTGCGGCGCGGCAACAGCAGCCATATTCTAGCGCTGTGGCGCGAGTGGCGCTGCGGCGCGGGCTGCGGCGCGGGTGGGGCTGCGGCGCGGGCTGCGGCGCTGCGGCGTGGAGACAGTTCCTGCAGTTCAGACTGCAGCGAAACCGACCCAAAACCTCCCATTTTATCTATCTCGACATACCAATATGCTATTAGACTAACCTTTTTAACTTACTAACACATATATATGCTTATATAACAGTCAATCGCCCAAACGATTCCCAATTTCATGAACTCCAACTAATTTCACGAATTCGATGCTTTACAGAAATTACAGAGCAACAATGGAAATGAAAGTCAAGAAAGCTATATAGTGGTTCCATCACGTATGTATGTTCATATAACAACAATATAAGGGTTCTACAAACCAATCATGAACCAATTTGGCATAATCAAAAATTTGAAGGAAACTTCGGAAACAGAAAACGAAAATGAAGAACAAAGGAAGAGGGATTATACCTCTGCTAGGATTCAAATATAGTTTGCTGCTAATCCAACTTCTCCTACTGATATATGTATATTGCTTTCACTCACCACTTATGCAAACTCTCAGCAAATTGAAAACGAAGAAACATGGCTGCTATTTATAGAAGAATCCTTACACAGACAATGAAATTGTCCATTAAATTGAACCACTAGATTGAAGCTTTGTATATCAGCTAAGGAAGAGTTGGTAGAGTGGTTGAAGAACACTGTTGTGCCCACTCCCCGTATCATGATTTGCTAGAATGCTGAGTTTGAGAAGGTAGGAGTAGGCTAGCTTCATGAGTGTTTTACGTGTACAAGGTTTGTGTCTTATTAATATGGGACAAGGCATAAAAATCTCAGCATTTCCAATTTGTAAACAAACTAGTGTTAATACTTAGGTTATATACACACACATATTTAGACACTTAGGTCTTTAATTGAAATGTCACAATAATTCATATACTGTAGTAAGTGTAAATTGACACGTATAATCCATGTATATTTTGTTAATACCGGATATAATCTAATCAGATGTTAACACATTACACTGTCTCCTTTATTAAAACTAATTGTTTACAATATGTTCATGATATATTATACAATGTATACCCACATATTTATTGTCACACAAGTTATTAATCAAGTAGCTCACATGGTTTAATAAGCCTTACCATATAATAGTGTCATATTACACTTCACATAATACATAGTCAGCTAATATATGCTACACATTTAATTCGCATGCTTGCACATATAATTTCTCATCTTATAAATTGAATATTAATTAATAATATACACATATCCTACATCAATCAATATAATTGTTAACCTCCATAACAATTTAATTAACCCTTATATGATTAATTATCACTTTGATATAAATCTTATTATATTTATAAACACGTTGCTCATTATTATTATGTTTCTTGCAATAATAATAATCACATATTATTAATCAATCCTCATTAGTATTTTATAACAGTTAATTAATATTCTTCGATTAACAATTAATATAGATTAATTGTTCGCTTAAATTAATATAATCATTCTTATATTACGTCACTGTGCCACACAAGGCAATCAACGAGTTTATCACAAACTCCACCAATTTCTCAATTATTATAATTATTCAATTATATATAATTGAATTAATTCATCTCATAACACAAAATCATTTATATTCAAATAAATTCTCATTTCCATTAATATATTTATTTAATAATATATGAAAATTCTCGGGTATTACATCCTCCCCCCCCCCTTATAAAAATTCCGTCCCGGAATTGCTACAAGGTTACACAAATAGATGGGGATAGTCCCTCATCATCCTATCTTCTAACTCCCACGTTGCCTCCTCGACATCGTGGTTACGCCAAAGTACTTTTACAGATGAAATAACTTTATTTCTCAAAGTTTGTTCTTTCCTATCTAATATCTGGACAGGAATTTCTCCATACGCCAAGTTCTTCTCCACTTGAATGGGCTCGTAAGAAATCACGTGCTTGTAGTCGGCCTTGTACGGTCGCAATACGGAAATGTGAAACACGTTGTGGATGTGCTCCAGTTCGGGTGGCAATGCAACTTTGCATGCCACTTCGCCCACTCGCTTCAGTATCTCGAACGGTCCTATGAATCTTGGACTCAATTTTCCTTTCTTGCCGAAACGGATTTTTCCCTTCCATGGAGATACCTTCAAGAATACGAAACTGCCGACTTTGAAGTCTCGGTCCTGCCGATGCAAATCTGCGTATTTCTTCTGGCGATCTTGAGCTGCTACAAGTCTGGCTCTTATCACTGTCACCACGTCTGCGGTTTGTTGAACTAACTCTGGTCCGAGTATTCGTCGTTCTCCGACTTCGTCCCAACATAACGGTGTTCTGCACTTTCTCCCATAAAGAGCTTCGTACGGTGGCATGCCGATACTCGCATGGTAGCTATTATTATATGCGAATTTTACTAAGGGTAGGTGGTCGTCCCAATTTCCCTTAAAATCCATCACGCAGGTCCTAAGCATGTCTTCTAGCGTTTGTATTGGTCGCTCACTTTGTCCGTCTGTTTGAGGATGATAAGTTGTACTCAACCTCAACTGCGTTCCCATTCTTTTTTGCAAACTCTTCCAAAAATCGGACGTGAAGCGCGGATCTCGATCAGAGACAATTGACACCGGCACTCCATGTCGTGAAACAATTTCTTTTACATATAGGCTTGCTAATTGGTTCAAACTGTAGCGGATCTTGATTGGTAGAAAGTGTGCGGTCTTCGTTAGTCGATCCACGATAACCCAAATAGCATCATAACCTTTCTGTGTAACTGGAAGTCCTACCACGAAGTCCATGGTAATATGCTCCCATTTCCACTCTGGTATTTCTAACGGTTGTAGTAAACCACTCAGCCGCTGATGCTCTGCTTTAACGCGTTGGCAAGTCAAGAATCTACTGACGCACTCCGCGACTTCCCTTTTCAAATTGGGCCACCAAAAATGTTGCCTTAGATCTTGGTACATCTTTGTGCCTCCCGGATGAACGGAATATGTCGTATTGTGTGCCTCGTGCAAAATCTCTTCCCTCAACTCGGTTACCGCTAGTACCCACACTCTCCCTTCAAATCTCAAAATACCGTCTTTATCCATTCGAAATTTTTCTTCCTCATTTTCTGTGATCCTCTTTCGGATTTTCTCACACTCTTCATCCTTTTCCTGAGCTTCCTTTACTCTATCCAACAACGTCGGACAAGCTTCCATTACAATTAACTTCTCACCAGACTTTTCTGGTCCTTTCACTTCTATCTCCAATTTCTCCATCTCTCTTATCAACTCTTCCTGAGTCATCAAATTAAACAACTTCTCCCTTCCTTTCCTGCTCAGAGCGTCGGCAACCACATTTGCCTTTCCCGGGTGATAAAGAATATCGCAGTCATAGTCTTTGATTAATTCTAACCACCTTCTCTGCCGCATGTTTAACTCCTTCTGTGTGAAGATATATTTCAGACTTTTGTGGTCCGTGTATATCTCACATTTTTCTCCGTATAGATAATGTCTCCATATCTTTAACGCAAAAACTACTGCCGCTAACTCTAAGTCGTGAGTGGGGTATCGTTTTTCGTAATCCTTCAATTGTCGTGACGCATATGCAATAACCTTGCCATGTTGCATGAGCACACAGCCAAGCCCCTTGTGTGATGCATCACTATACACCACAAAATTTCCCGCATCATCTGGTAATGATAACACAGGTGCTTCGCTCAATCTCCTTTTCAGTTCTTGAAAACATTCTTCGTATTTGTCGGTCCATACAAATTTCACCGTCTTTCTAGTCAAATTGGTCAACGGGGTTGCTATCTTAGAAAAATCTTGGATGAATCTTCGATAGTACCCAGCTAACCCTAGAAAGCTTCTCACCTCCGTCGGTGTTCTCGGTTGTTCCCAATTACTTACTGCTTCGACCTTTGCAGGGTCTACTGAGATTCCATTCTTATCCACCACGTGGCCTAAGAATTGAACCTTCTCTATCCAAAATTCGCACTTAGAAAATTTTGCATACATCTTCTCCTTCCTTAGTGCCTCCAAAACAATCTTCAGATGTTCAGCGTGTTCTTCCTCTGTCTTTGAGTAGATCAAAATGTCGTCGATAAAAACCACTACAAATTTATCTAAGTATGGCTTGAAAACTCGGTTCATCAAGTCCATAAATGCTGCTGGAGCATTAGTCAATCCGAATGACATTACCAAAAACTCGTAGTGTCCATAACGGGTTCGAAACGAAGTCTTTGGTATGTCCTCATCCCTCACTTTCAGTTGATGATATCCTGTTCGTAGGTCGATCTTTGAGAAACACTTTGCTCCCTTCAGTTGATCAAATAAGTCGTCTATCCTAGGTAGCGGATACCGGTTCTTGATCGTTACTCTGTTCAATTCTCGATAATCGATACAGAGCCTCATCGATCCGTCCTTCTTCTTAACGAATAGTACTGGTGCTCCCCAAGGAGAAACACTCGGTCGAATGTAACCCTTATCCAACAATTCTTGTAATTGTATCATCAATTCCTTCATTTCTACTGGCGCCATACGATATGGAGCTTTCGAAATCGGTGCCGTTCCCGGTGCTAAGTCTATTACGAATTCGATTTCTCTGTCTGGCGGAAGACCAGGCAGATCGTCCGAAAACACATCTTGGAATTCATTAACTACGTATATATCCTTAATTTCTACTTCCTTTTTCCGAGTATCAACGATGTAAGCTAAATATCCTACACATCCTTTCCTTAACAATTTCTTGGCCTGCATCATCGTAACGCAACACGATTGCTTAAGCGATGAGCTACCATAAAACACTACCTTAGACTTACTCGGAGTCTGAAGGTTCACACATTTGTTCTGACAGTCAATTATCGCAGCATGGTTATACAACCAATCCATTCCCAGTATTACGTCAAATTCTCCCAGTCTAATAGGAATCAAGTCTACGCTCAGTTCATGTTTACTAATACTTGCGCGACAATTTTGATAAACGTATTCTACAGGGATCACTTCCTTATTAGCAACTTCTATGATCAAAGGATTTTCTAAAAGTTCTCGGGGTGTACTAAGTCTACTAGCAAATTCTTCAGATACAAAAGAACAGGTGGCACCCGAATCAAATAATACATAAGCATTTATATCATTGATTGGGATTATACCTGACACCACATCCTTCGCAGCCACTGCGTCTTGGACGGTCATGTTAAAGGTTCTGGCGGTTGAGCGGTTGGATTGTGCCGGTCCACCGATCATCAGCTTGTTGCCTCCTTGCTGATTACTACCCCCGCCACTTCCCTTCTTTGGGCGGTCCTTAATTCGGTGCTCCGTCGAGCCACACGCAAAGCATCCTTGTATCTTTTTCGGTTTCAAATAGTTGGGCGAGATGTGCCCTTCCTGTCCGCAGTTGTAGCAAGTGCCACGTCCCTTCCAGCACTCGCCCTGGTGATTCTTCCCACACTTCGGGCATCCTTCAGCCCTCTTCTTGAAACCTCCACGAAAATTCCCTGATTGATTATTATTGTTGTTTTTGTTGTTGTTGTTGTTCTCCCACTTTCTCTTTCCCAAGTTGCTTCCTCCGCTACTGCTTCCTCCCGTACGATTCTCTCCTCCAGTATTCTTTCCTTTCTTTTCTTTGTTATACAGACTTAAGGCCTCACTGCCGCCTTCCGCAATGATTGCCTTCTCCAGTAATGTTGCAAAGGAATCAATTTGAAGAACTGATACCTTATTGAACAGCCATGGCTTCAACCCTTGTTCAAAGCGTCTAGCCTTCCTCTCTTCATCACCAACTTGGTGCTCCGCAAATTGCGCTAGTTCGTTAAACCTAGCCGCGTATTGCGCCACCGTCATCTCACCTTGTTTTAACTCTAGGAATTTCACCTCCATCCTATTCTTCATACTCTTCGGAAAGTAATTCTCAAAGAACAGTGTCTTAAACTTATCCCAAGCTATTATCCCTTCTCCAGCTCTTTGTTGATTAGCCTCCCACCAGTAGTTCGCTTCTCCCCTCATCATGTACGTGGCAAACACCGTCTTCTGATCTTCGCCTACGCTAGCTATAGTGAAAGCTTTTTCGATCTCTTTGATCCACGTTTGTGCGACGATTGGGTCGGTAGTTCCCTCGAACTCCGGGGGTCCTACACTCTTAAAGTCTTTAAAGGTTGTTACTGGCACAGTTTGAGGGTTCGGGCGAACGGGTTCATTGTTCCTTCCCCTTAAGGCTTCTCCTAACAAGTCTACCAGTTTCTGGATCGGGTCTACTTGTTCTCTCTCATTGTTAACGGATTCTTAGGGTGCAGTCAATCTACGTCTGGGCGGCATTATCTGCATCACAATTTTTCATTTTATTATTATTCAAGTATATCACTTAAGTATTTCTTTTAATACTAAAAGAATAAATTTATAACACGTTTCTAAAATCAACTCCATTTATATTCATATGCCATTCCATTTCATTACATGATTTTCCTAGCATACTGCTATAAATGTTATCACATATATCCCCTAATATCACAAAAGACGGGGAATATACCAACCTACTACCATACTACCCCTCTAACAAAAGCTAACTCGGGGTTTACATCATCATCCCACATCTTACACAAAAGATCGGGATTACAACATAGTATATACAATACATAAAGACACAACTAGTACTACCACTAGACTGACTAAGGAAATCTCATCCCATCATCCCGCGCTCCACTGCGCTCTTGTACTCCAACTGTGCTATATACGCAACCAGCTCTCGGCTCAAGGTATGTAGAGTCTGTCCCTGTTCTGCCGGGTAGTGGTACACACCATCAATCACCCTTTCAAAAGCTGAACGGAACACATACCCCATCTTGTTCATCTTTCTCTTCTTGCACCTGACCTCGTCCTCAAGGTCGTCAGCTCTCTCATTGGACGCTTCCCACTTCTCCTCGAAGTGTAACCTATCCATCACCTCCAACTCTAGCTGAGTACGGAGTGCCTCTTTCTCAGTTTTCTCACTCAGCTCCCTCTGCTCAACCTCTTCTAGCTTCTCTGCCAAATCTACATTCCTAGCCACTGACCTGTGAAATAGAGTCCCCATCTGGATCCCTGCCTCCCTACGGTAGGCAATCTCCACCTCTAACTCTTGCATAGCCAGCTTCCTCTGGTGGTCCTCGTCCCTCAGCTTCTGGAACTCAGACTCTCTCTCGTGGGCCTCTGCCTCCAGCTCCTGGACTCTACAGTCTAACTCTAGAATACGCTCCTCGTACTCGCCTAACATCTGTTCCTCTATAGTAGCCTCATCAGAGTCCTCTACTGGCTCATCCTCCATCGGCTCCTCCTCTGGATCAGACTCTATCTCAATCTCGTCCTCGTCGTCGGACTCGAACGGTGCAACAGCCTGCACTGGTGTAGCCTCTAGAGGTGCCTCGTACACTACATGTATATCCCTGGGCTCCTCCTTGGCCACTCTACTAGGTACTCCTGTGTCTGTCATCCTACAATCACAAACACAAGACAAGAAATAGCATCTCCATTAGACTGTTAAACAAAATATAAGTTCATTGTATAAAATGAAGTTACATTTCATAACAGACTAAGCCTCTCAAGGAAAACTCTACATGAGTTTTATCTCCTTCCTAACTTCTAAGTTCGCCTAAGTTATAGTCTAAGGACACTCATTCCTAAGGTTTATAACTACGGCTTTGATACCAACCTGTGACGCCCCCAAATTCCAGGACCGCCACTTGGTCTCTCGAATTCGGTTCATCACGTGCTCATGGTAATACATCGCAATAATGATAACTAAATATCACACAACCACAGTGGAAAATCTATTCTAGAATAATTTACAATGATTTATTATAATTATTCCCCCAAGTCTCGCAACCTACAGTACTTAATAGATTACATAGCAATATCAATTAACGACTTGTTATATAATCTAACTTAAGCTTAAACATAAACAAATCCAGTCTTACTACATCATCTTCACACAATATTAATATATTTGAAACATAACAGACATAAGCTAGTTGGTAGCCTTGCCCTTGCCCTTATCAATGCCCGAAGGTTCGCCATGCTCTGCCTTAACTGAAATGTTTTAGGGAAAGCAAGAATGAGCACAAATTGCCCAGCAAGTAATATACAATAAGGGTGAATAATAAGATTCTCAATTCTCGAAAGGGTATAGCAAGATTTGATAGTTCAAGAATAACAAGAATATCAACAGTTCTCAATAACAGTCGTTAAGGACAGGATAATATCAATATGATTCAATAATAAGTCAATTCAAGATTTCAAATAATTGAATACTGAGTAGTCACTACGGACTATGAACTTCTACTAGAATTGACAGTAATAAACTGAAAATCCAACAAAAACAGGTACAACAGGTGATCAGCCTAAAGTACCCTTGTTATGCATAACAATCAATCATACTCAAGTGTGCACGTCGGTTCTCCGACAATTATATATTCCCTTCAAAGAAGGTTGTTCTTCTCAGTCAAATACAAGATCCCGCACCAATCAATTAGTTTGGGTTGCTTTTCAATAACATAAGTCCAGCCGAATCAAATGGCATAGACACTTTCACAATATTCAAGAACAATACTAAGTTCAACATGAATAATAGCTTTAATGAAATAAGAGTTCAAGTATGCTAATTCAATTCAACCGATTAAATAGGAAACTAGTTCGCAATACACAAGATAGGATACTTGCATAGTAAAAGAGTATAAGTTAGGAAACTTTCACAATCATAGATTTCCTTGCATAAAGTAAATGCGTCGGTTAGGATACTTGCACTTTAAAAGAGTGTAAGTAAGAGAACTTTCCTTTAGCGTAGTTTATCCACGAAAAGCAATCAACACTTTCGAATTCCTATCGTAATACAGTTACGTATATATATGATATTCATTAGTCATATAATTTAACTTCACATTTTCTCTTTGAATATACGATCAACACATAAGATAAGTTTTACCTAGCTACACAGTTATATAGAATATAATTTCTATCCTTAACGTTCCTTCTTTAGAGTTTAAACGCATTCTCATATTATATAAGATCTCAACAATTAGCTGTGACGCCCCCAGAATAGGTCCATTCAACCCAACCCATTCTGAGTCGCTAAATACATGGTACAGAATTCAAATACAAACTTTATATCATACGGTCGTGCAAAATACGACCACACAACTGTGAGTCTCAATACAAATATGTAGAAAATATTAAGATTCAAACTAAGTCCTCATTACAATTATTATCACACTATTTATCAAAAATAGTGAGGACTACTACTGCTCTAACTCGGACCATCACTCTGTCCCCCGACTAGTTCCCGCAACATTCTCATTTCCTGAAGAGGACAACAGATGAAAAGGGTGAGCTCAACTAGCTCAGTAAAGAATATTATGACTAAGATAATGGAAAATAAATTATCGTTAGTCTTCAATAAATCAGATAAAATATAGTGGACAACCAACTTCAGATCAATATTCGCAGCGGAAATAACAATTCATTAGAAGAGTTAAGTAGAGAATCAAGTCTACTATCTTCTATGATTTAAAAGTCCATCATCAATATTTTATCCCTGTAACATCAATCAATATACATCTCGAATCAAATATTTATCTTTGCACTACGGCCAAAGATATTCATTTGTATCATCAGTGGTCATATTCATCTCAACACCTGTCATCTTTGCACTACAGGCCAAAGATATTCATCAGGTAATCATTCATCTTCGCTCTACAGGCCAAAGATATTCATCAAGTAATCATTCATCTTTGCTCTACAGGCCAAAGATATTCATCAAGTAATCATTCATCTTTGCTCCACAGGCCAAAGATATTCAGTTGCATCACCTTTTAGGACTGAAAATGATGAAAAATATTTTAAAAAACGAATCCAGTGAGATAAAAGACAAAGACTAAGGATTCGTATTTTAGTATATCCAATTCAAAAATACCTCGTAATAATCAATTATGGAGCAAAATTCAAGAATAAAGCTCAAAACTTGGATACAATCAAAGATAGTAACCTTAACAAGCAATTTGGACAAATAGAAGAAAATTTAATTTTTTCGTGAATAGTGCCGTATACGTAAATAGTGCCGTATACGTGAATAGTAACCCCGACGGAAAAAGTAAGAATTTTAACATAAAATCCATGACAATATTTCTGTATAATGATATTGAAAAGAATAATATCATTTACGAAAGAAAATAACATCCCTTACCTCAAAAAGATAGTACCTCTGACTGAAATATCGGATATAATATCGAAGGAAACTTGCGCTGAATACTAATACTCAAAGTATTGAAATACTCATAAAAATACGCTCGATATTATAGAGAGAGAAAACTTCTGATTCTGGTGTGATTTTTAATTCTAACCTAAGCACTCTATTTATAGGAAAAGCTTAGGATGCCAAAGGAGACTAAAATAATAAAATAATATTATTATTTTTAAAATTCTCCAGCCGCCGGCTGCTACCAAAAAAATTAGATTTTCAACAAAAGTGGGGCCCACCCATTAAATAATATATATATTTTCCGAAACTTCAATAATTCATAACAAATAGCCCCTTTGTCAGAAAAATACAAATTCTATGTCCTTCCATAGGAAATTTAATTCTCTACAACTTTGCAGAAGAAAGTTTTTCCAAATTCCAAACATAAATTATCCGAAATCCATAAACAAATGATTTCTCACATCAAAATATTGATAAAAACTCACCAGCGCCAATTCCTTCTTTAATATCCACAAAATAAATATTTCCTTATCATATAAATCAATAATTAATTATTCACAAATAATATTATAGAACTACAATATTAACAACCAGGTCGTTCCCAGGACAGAGGGGGCCTTCCGATAAGGACTTCTCCTTACTAGCGCGCAATTAAATAACCCCTCCTAGACAGAACTTCCTTAGACATTGTCAATAATTCTATCTAATAATATTATTCAAATAATATGAATTATTGAGTTGATAACGTGAAATACTGTGCAACGACAATTATTGAATCAATACTACAAAATATCAACTGTAGTCATTATTGAATCAATCATATAAAAATAGCAACGTAGCAATTATTGAGTCAATAAAATATCAATGCAGCAATTATTGAGTCAATAATATAAAATATCAACGTAGCAATTATTGAGTCAATAATATAAAATATTGAACAGTAATTACTGTAACAATAATTGAGTAATGGCTTCTCATGTAAGACTCAATAATTCGAAATACTGTGCAATACCGTGTGCTACTATGCAACACCGTGTATCACTGTATTTTAACCACCGGGTATTTCCACAGTACTAACGGTAATAACCACGCCGTTATTTTGTAAAAAGTTATTTCTGTCGCTTTCTATATCCGACAGTTATTCCGTTGTGGGGGCCCATAAATAGCCGCGCCGTCGTACGAATATTCCCCGACAACAAGAATATTCCACGACCAAACGAATATTCCCCGACAACAAGAATATTTTATAACCACTTGCTCATTTTAAAAATGTTTGCACATTTCACCCATAACTTTCATATTTATCAAAACAACACCTTACTGTTTCGAAATAATATATAAAGAAAATTAAATTTTTATTCATAAAAGTTGGGGTCTTACAACCTCCCCTCCTTATGAAATTTCATCCTCGAAATTGACGTACGTACCTGGTATGTCAAAAAGGTGAGGATACCTCGCTTTCATTTCCGATTCCAACTCCCAGGTCATTTCCTCAATCGCATGGTTTCTCCACAAAACTTTAACTTGAGGTATAATTTTCGAGCGTAGGACATGCTCTTTCCTATCCAAGATCTTGACATGTACCTCCTCGTACGTTAAATCTTCAGCTATCTCGTCTGGTTCTAACTCAATAATGCGGTTTGGATCCTTCACATATTTACGTAACACGGATATGTGAAACACGTTATGAACACGAGACATGCTTGGAGGTAAAGCGAGTCTATAGGCCACATTTCCTATTCGGTCAAGAATCTCAAATGGACCAATGAATCGTGGGTTGAGCTTTCCTCTCTTCCCAAACCTTGTAACTCCTTTCCACGGAGCAATACGTAACAATACATGGTCTCCAACATTAAATTCCACGTCCTTTCGATGAAGATCCGCATAACTCTTTTGTCGATCTTGAACGGTTTGTATACGTTGTCGAATCATTTGGATCTTTTCTGTAGTCATACGTACTAACTCCGGTCCCAACAATGTTGTTTCACCCACCTCGTTCCAACATACTGGAGAGCGACACTTTCTCCCATACAACGCTTCGAATGGAGTCACGCCTATACTTGCCTGATAACTGTTATTGTAGGAGAATTCCACCAATGGTAAGTGCTTATCCCAACTCCCTTTGAAGTCTAGAACACAGAGTCTCAATAGATCTTCAAGAGTTTGGATAGTCCTTTCCGATTGTCAGTCTGTTTGAGGATGATAAGCCGAACTGAATCGTAAATCCGTACCCATAGCTTTCTGCAAACTGATCCAAAATCGTGAAGTAAATCTGGGGTCACGATCCGAAACTATGGATACTGGCATGCCATGCAACCTCACAATCTCATTCACGTACATATGAGCAAGACGTTCAAGGGAATAAGTCTCTCGTATCGGTAAGAAATGAGCAGACTTGGTTAATCTATCAACAATAATCCAAATCGCATCTAAGCCTTGAGAAACCTTGGAAAGACCCGTAACGAAATCCATCGTAATGTGTTCCCACTTCCATTTCGGAATCTCCAGTGGTTGCAATGGACCCTTCGGCACTTGATGCTCCGCCTTTACACGTTGACAAGTTAAACATCTCGAGATGAACTCCGCGATCTCTCTCTTCATATTGCTCCACCAAAATGTATGTCGAAGATCATGATACATTTTAGTACTCCCAGAATGGATCGCAAACGGTGTGTTGTGTGCCTCCATCATGATTCTATACTTCAAGTCGGAATCGTTAGGAACACAAAGTCTGGAGTTGACTCGAAGTATTCCATCTTCATCGATTCTCGCTTCTGAAATTGCACCTTCTTGCACCTTCTTCTTCATCTTCATCAGCTCCGCATCCGTAGCTTGAGCAGCTTTAACTTTATCAATCAAAGCTGGTTCTACGCGTATACTTGACATTATCGCATTCGTTTCCACATATGATCTTCTACTCAACGCGTCAGCTACCACGTTCGCTTTTCCAGGATGGTATTGGATAGTATGATCGTAATCTTTCAACAGCTCAAGCCAACGTCGTTGCCGCATGTTGAGTTCCTTCTGAGTGAAGAAATATTTAAGGCTCTTATGATCCTTATAAATCTCCACTTTCTCTCCGTACAAGTAATGTCTCCAGATCTTCAACGCGAAAACGACTGCTGCCAACTCTAGATCATGAGTAGGATAATTCCTCTCATATTCTTTGAGTTGTCGCGAGGCATAGGCTATGACTTTCCCATGTTGCATGAGAACACATCCTAACCCTTTGCCCGAAGCATCGCTGTAAATAACAAATCCATCCGAACCAGATGGTATTGTCAGAACAGGTGCCGAAATAAGTCTCCTCTTGAGCTCTTGGAAGCTCTTCTCTCATTCCTCGCTCCAAACGAATTTCGTATCTTTTCGAGTCAACTGAGTTAATGGAGTAGCGATTCGAGAAAATTCCTCTACGAACCTCCGATAATAACCAGCTAAGCCCAGAAAGCTTCGTACTTCGGTCACCGACTTAGGTTGCTCCCAGCTTTGTATTGCTTCAATCTTCGCCGGGTCCACAGATACTCCACGTTTCGATACCACGTGCCCAAGGAATGCTACTTCCTCAAGCCAAAACTCGCATTTCTTCAGCTTAGCATATAGCTTGTTCTCACGAAGCTTTTGAAGTACTAACTTCAAATGGTGTTCATGATCTTCACGGCTTTTAGAATAGATGAGGATGTCATCAATAAAGACAACAACGAATTGATCTAAATACTCCTTAAATACACGGTTCATCATATCCATGAAAGCAGCAGGAGCATTAGTCAATCCAAAAGACATGACTAAGAACTCATAATGCCCGTACCGTGTTCTAAAAGCAGTCTTTGGAATATCCTCAGTTTTAATCTTCAACTGATGATATCCAGAACGAAGATCGATCTTTGAAAAGAATTGCGCTCCTTGCAACTGGTCGAACAGGTCATCAATACGAGGTAACGGATACCTATTCTTGATGGTGACATGGTTCAACTCCCGATAGTCAATACAAAGTCTCATACTCCCGTCTTTCTTCTTTACGAATAAAACAGGAGCACCCCAAGGAGACGTACTAGGACGAATAAAACTAATATCTAACAACTCTTGTAATTGGACCTTTAACTCCTGAAGTTCAATAGGAGCCATTCGATATGGAGTTTTAGAAATGGGCTTTGTACCGGGCTCAAGGTCAATAAAGAATTCAACTTCACGTTCTGGGGGTAGACCGGGAAGTTCTTCGGGAAATACATCAGGAAACTCATTAACAACGGAAATATTATTCAAATCTGATGTATTCTGGTTTAAATCAGTGACATGAGCTAAGAAAGCTTGACATCCGTTTTTCAATAAACGAATAGCCTTGGGATTTGAAATGATATTGACTAATTTTAGTGGTTTGGTGATTTGGATTCGCACAACAGGTTGATTAGGAATATGAAAACTAACAACCTTACGAAAATAATCAATTCTGGCATGGTAAGTGGTTAACCAGTCAATTCCTAAAATCACGTCAAATGCAAGTATTTTCAAAGATATAAGGTCAACAGGTAGGGTAAGGGTACCAATCTGAATCAAGCAAGATTTGTAAACTGTAGATGTAACAAAGGTTTCTCCTAACGGAGTTTCAACAGATAAGTCAAAGTCCAATTTATCAGAAGTCAAGTTTAAACATTGAGCACAAGCAGGTGAAATAAAGAAATGGGTAGCACCGGTATCTAACAAGGTATAAACTTCGCAAGAGTTTATGATCAGCTTACCCGTAATCACCTCGTGTGGATTTCTCGCGTTTTGGGCTGTCACGACAAACGCACTTCCAGGAATCACCGACTTTGACTTGTCTGCAACCGCCTTTGGAATCACCACCCCCACTGAACTTGGTTTCGCAACAGGACAATCTCGAGCTATATGTCCTTCTTTTCCACAGTTATAGCATCCTTTGAATTGTTGTGGGCAGTTTGGGCTGATATGTCCCTCTTTCCCGCATTTAAAGCATACGACCGGTGGTCGTTCTCCTCCCCTCGAAACAGTTGATGCTGGTGCTGATGTCGACGTCTTCACGTTCTCATTGTTGTACCTTCTCTTCTTGAAATCTCCCCCCGATTCGCTTCTTCTACTATCATGACCACGATAACCACCGGAGTGGTTACCGCTTCTGTCATACTTTCCTCCTCGCTGGTTGTCATTGCTCCGATGACTGCTGCCACCGGTACGACCTTGGTTGTGGTCCCTCGGTTGAACATAATCATTATCTCATTCTAATAACTGGGCCCTGTTTACTACATCCGAATATAAAGAAAATTTATGGGAAATGAGGTATTGACGTATTTTGGGTTTCAAACCTCTTAGAAACATCCGCGTCATACGTTCCTCATTCTCCACCAAATGAGGTGCAAACCTGGACAGCTCCGCGAACTTAGCCTCGTACAGGGATACCGTCATATTATTTTGTTCGAGTCTAATAAATTCTACTTCCTTCATATGACGAATACTTTCAGGAAAGTACTTGTCATTAAACAGTTTCTGGAACGCTTCCCAAGACATCTTGAGTGCGGCAGGCTGGGTACGTTTCACAGATTCCCACCAGTAATCTGCCTCTCCACGGAACATAAACGTGGCGAATGGAACCATCTGTTCCTTTGTACATCCCAAGACATCAAATATCTTGGTAATTTGTTTAATCCATGTCTCCGCCTTGATCGGATCTGGCTTTCCCAGAAACTCTGGTGGTCCCAATTCTTTGAACTGCTTGGCAGTGGCAGCTCGCGTGTTGTTATTATCGCCACCTATATGTTGCACACGAGTCTCCCTCGTCTAGTTTTGCATAAACTGCAAAAAACTTCTAAACATCTCATCGTTTATCGTCTGACCAGCGTTATTTTTAGGATGAACATTGCCTTCTTGTTGCACGTTCTCCTGGTTAACGATTAAAGGTGTCTCCACGGTCTCATTCACTTCGTTGTTAACATTCTCAGCTGCCATTCTCAAATACTGCCATAAAACAAGGGTTAATTAAACAAATAACATCCCACATATGAACTCTATGCTTCGACTGACCAATTAAATACCACATAAGCTTAGGTAGGACACACTAGCGAAGGATTTACTCGTCTCTCCCCTCCTAGTTCTATTCCCCGATCTCCGCCAGAGATCATATCCCTAAGCTCTGATACCAACTGTGACGCCCCCAGAATAGGTCCATTCAACCCAACCCATTCTGAGTCGCCAAATACATGGTACAGAATTCAAATACAAACTTTATATCATACGGTCGTGCAAAATACGACCACACAACTGTGAGTCTCAATACAAATATGTAGAAAATATTAAGATTCAAACTAAGTCCTCATTACAATTATTATCACACTATTTATCAAAAATAGTGAGGACTACTACTGCTCTAACTCGGACCATCACTCTGTCCCCCGACTAGTTCCCGCAACATTCTCATTTCCTGAAGAGGACAACAGATGAAAAGGGTGAGCTCAACTAGCTCAGTAAAGAATATTATGACTAAGATAATGGAAAATAAATTATCGTTAGTCTTCAATAAATCAGATAAAATATAATGGACAACCAACTTCAGATCAATATTCGCAGCGGAAATAACAATTCATTAGAAGAGTTAAGTAGAGAATCAAGTCTACTATCTTCTATGATTTAAAAGTCCATCATCAATATTTTATCCCTGTAACATCAATCAATATACATCTCGAATCAAATATTTATCTTTGCACTACGGCCAAAGATATTCATTTGTATCATCAGTGGTCATATTCATCTCAACACCTGTCATCTTTGCACTACAGGCCAAAGATATTCATCAGGTAATCATTCATCTTCGCTCTACAGGCCAAAGATATTCATCAAGTAATCATTCATCTTTGCTCTACAGGCCAAAGATATTCATCAAGTAATCATTCATCTTTGCTCCACAGGCCAAAGATATTCAGTTGCATCACCTTTTAGGACTGAGAATGATGAAAAATATTTTAAAAAACGAATCCAGTGAGATAAAAGACAAAGACTAAGGATTCGTATTTTAGTATATCCAATTCAAAAATACCTCGTAATAATCAATTATGGAGCAAAATTCAAGAATAAAGCTCAAAACTTGGATACAATCAAAGATAGTAACCTTAACAAGCAATTTGGACAAATAGAAGAAAATTTAATTTTTTCGTGAATAGTGCCGTATACGTGAATAGTGCCGTATACGTGAATAGTAACCCCGACGGAAAAAGTAAGAATTTTAACATAAAATCCATGACAATATTTCTGTATAATGATATTGAAAAGAATAATATCATTTACGAAAGAAAATAACATCCCTTACCTCAAAAAGATAGTACCTCTGACTGAAATATCGGATATAATATCGAAGGAAACTTGCGCTGAATACTAATACTCAAAGTATTGAAATACTCACAAAAATACGCTCGATATTATAGAGAGAGAAAACTTCTAATTCTGGTGTGATTTTTAATTCTAACCTAAGCACCCTATTTATAGGAAAAGCTTAGGATGCCAAAGGAGACTAAAATAATAAAATAATATTATTATTTTTAAAATTCTCCAGCCGCCGGCTGCTACCAAAAAAATTAGATTTTCAACAAAAGTGGGGCCCACCCATTAAATAATATATATATTTTCCGAAACTTCAATAATTCATAACAAATAGCCCCTTTGTCAGAAAAATTCAAATTCTATGTCCTTCCATAGGAAATTTAATTCTCTACAACTTTGTAGAAGAAAGTTTTTCCAAATTCCAAACATAAATTATCCGAAATCCATAAACAAATGATTTCTCACACCAAAATATTGATAAAAACTCACCAGCGCCAATTCCTTCTTTAATATCCACAAAATAAATATTTCCTTATCATATAAATCAATAATTAATTATTCACAAATAATATTATAGAACTACAATATTAACAACCAGGTCGTTCCCAGGACAGAGGGGGCCTTCCGATAAGGACTTCTCCTTACTGGCGCGCAATTAAATAACCCCTCCTAGACAGAACTTCCTTAGACATTGTCAATAATTCTATCTAATAATATTATTCAAATAATATGAATTATTGAGTTGATAACGTGAAATACTGTGCAACGACAATTATTGAATCAATACTACAAAATATCAACTGTAGTCATTATTGAATCAATCATATAAAAATAGCAACGTAGCAATTATTGAGTCAATAAAATATCAATGCAGCAATTATTGAGTCAATAATATAAAATATCAACGTAGCAATTATTGAGTCAATAATATAAAATATTGAACAGTAATTACTGTAACAATAATTGAGTAATGGCTTCTCACGTAAGACTCAATAATTCGAAATACTGTGCAATACCGTGTGCTACTATGCAACACCGTGTATCACTGTATTTTAACCACCGGGTATTTCCACAGTACTAACGGTAATAACCACGCCGTTATTTTGTAAAAAGTTATTTCTGTCGCTTTCTATATCCGACAGTTATTCCGTTGTGGGGGCCCACAAATAGCCGCGTCGTCGTACGAATATTCCCCGACAACAAGAATATTCCACGACCAAACGAATATTCCCCGACAACAAGAATATTTTATAACCACTTGCTCATTTTAAAAATGTTTGCACATTTCACCCATAACTTTCATATTTATCAAAACAACACCTTACTGTTTCGAAATAATATATAAAGAAAATTAAATTTTTATTCATAAAAGTTGGGGTCTTACATTAGCAAACATGCTTGCATATTATTAATATCACATAAGACCACAATCAATACTAAATATATTTCATTTTAGCAAGTTACGGCATCTCCTTAAGTTAACCGTCAAAATCGGGTTCAAGTAACATCATATAATATCACGTAGCATGTATTCATATTTAAAGGATACTTTCATGCTTGTATAACTTTTCCAAATCCAATCGTACATGGTATAGGTTCTTAAGTTAATACTTAAAGCCATTCAAGGACACGAACTCATATGGTCTAACATGGTCGCTTTTAAACACATAAGATATTCATATAACTTGTATTTGTCATGCTCATGAGTACTCGTATTGCATATATGTAGCTAGCATTGTTATTATCTTGAAAACATGCTTTGTTTATGCTAAACTTTAATCACGGCAACTAATCATGGTATATATACATGCATGACACATGAATGAGTCTAAGAGTACTATCACATGTGTCCATAATGTCAGATTCTAATTCTCGTCATAACATACCAACGTTCACGTTCAAAGCTTATACTTTGTTAGTATAGTTCATTAATAAGGTCTATCATGTTCATGCTTCCTTATGAAACCCATATACACAAGTTAACATGCTTTTCATGCATTTCAAGGCCCTATAAACATGCTCGAAAAGTCAGAATGTATACATGGTCTTTACATGTCAATATCAACCTTCAAAACTTGTATTTTTGTTAGATATGTTCAATAGTGACGTCTAACAGGCTCTTGTCATACTATGAACCATATATACATAACTTAATATGTCTTTCATACATCTCTACCTCATACCGACATGCCTTGAAAAATCAGAATATTAACATGCTTTATATATGTTAACGTTCGTTTATGAAACTTTAAGTTTGTTTTCAAACTATATGTCGTTTGGTTAACCATGCATGCTAATATACTAAAACATGCTTACATTGCCTCATTAGGTTTATATATATGTATTAATCATGCTCCCATGCTTGTTTAAACAAAAATCAAACAATTGGTATATAACAGTTTTGTTGCAGAATGCAGAAAACTGCATACAGAGGCCGGCGCTGCGGCGCGGCAACAGCAGCCATATTCTAGCGCTGTGGCGCGAGTGGCGCTGCGGCGCGGGCTGCGGCGTGGGTGGGGCTGCGGCGCGGGCTACGGCGCTGCGGCGCTGCGGCGTGGAGACAGTTCCTGCAGTTCAGACTGCAGCGAAACCGACCCAAAACCTCCCATTTTATCGATCTCGACATACCCATATGCTATTAGACTAACCTTTTTAACTTACTAACACATATATATGCTTATATAACAGTCAATCGCCCAAACGATTCCCAATTTCATGAACTCCAACTAATTTCACGAATTCGATGCTTTACAGAAATTACAGAGCAACAATGGAAATGAAAGTCAAGAAAGCTATATAGTGGTTTCATCACGTATGTATGTTCATATAACAACAATATAAGGGTTCTACAAACCAATCATGAACCAATTTGGCATAATCAAAAATTTGAAGGAAACTTCGGAAACAGAAAACGAAAATGAAGAACAAAGGAAGAGGGATTATACCTCTGCTAGGATTCAAATATAGTTTGCTGCTAATCCAACTTCTCCTACTGATATATGTATATTGCTTTCACTCACCACTTATGCAAACTCTCAGCAAATTGAAAACGAAGAAACATGGCTGCTATTTATAGAAGAATCCTTACACAGACAATGAAATTGTCCATTAAATTGAACCATTAGATTGAAGCTTTGTATATCAGCTAAGGAAGAGTTGGTATAGTGGTTGAAGAACACTGTTGTGCCCACTCCCCGTATCATGATTTGCTAGAATGCTGAGTTTGAGAAGGTAGGAGTAGGCTAGCTTCATGAGTGTTTTACGTGTACAAGGTTTGTGTCTTATTAATATGGGACAAGGCATAAAAATCTCAGCATTTCCAATTTGTAAACAAACTAGTGTTAATACTTAGGTTATATACACACACATATTTAGACACTTAGGTCTTTAATTGAAATGTCACAATAATTCATATACTGTAGTAAGTGTAAATTGACACGTATAATCCATGTACATTTTGTTAATACCGGATATAATCTAATCAGATGTTAACACATTACACTGTCTCCTTTATTAAAAACTAATTGTTTACAATATGTTCATGATATATTATACAATGCATACCCATATATTTATTGTCACACAAGTTATTAATCAAGTAGCTCACATGGTTTAATAAGCCTTACCATATAATAGTGTCATATTACACTTCACATAATACATAGTCAGCTAATATATGCTACACATTTAATTCGCATGCTTGCACATATAATTTCTCATCTTATAAATTGAATATTAATTAATAATATACACATATCCTACATCAATCAATATAATTGTTAACCTCCATAACAATTTAATTAACCCTTATATGATTAATTATCACTTTGATATAAATCTTATTATATTTATAAACACGTTGCTCATTATTATTATGTTTCTTGCAATAATAATAATCACATATTATTAATCAATCCTCATTAGTATTTTATAACAGTTAATTAATATTCTTCGATTAACAATTAATATAGATTAATTATTCGCTTAAATTAATATAATCATTCTTATATTACGTCACTGTGCCACACAAGGCAATCAACGAGTTTATCACAAACTCCACCAATTTCTCAATTATTATAATTATTCAATTATATATAATTGAATTAATTCATCTCATAACACAAAATCATTTATATTCAAATAAATTCTCATTTCCATTAATATATTTATTTAATAATATATGAAAATTCTCGGGTATTACAGAAAGCATGAGTAAAGATTTTGAAATGAGCATAAAAGGAGAATTAAACTTCTGCCTAGGATTGCAAATCAAACCAGGTGAAAAAGATTATGACTATGAAGGTCATCATGATTGTTAAAAGAAAAGGTTACAATTTTCTCATAATTATTTATGCATTAAAAGATATTTTAAAATAATTTTTTTTTTAAAAATAATTTTTTTAATATAATAGAAATATTTAAATGTGTAGAATTTTAAAAAAAATATTTATACTTTTATTTTTTTTAAAATATATTTTAATATTCATTACTTATATTTAATATTTAAATCTATTCTCTTTAAATATATATATATTTATATAATAGATTTAATGTGGAACATTCATTTAAATTTTTATACATCAAACGGAAAATAATCTCCATTTGTGTATATTAATTTGGATCAATCATGCAAGCTTTCTACTGTTCGATCAAAAGACATATTGGCAACTAAATCTTTAAAAGATTTTTTTATTCCAATCTCTTCTTCTGCATGTTCTGATAAGTATCATATATATTCTTTCCCCTCCCACCATTTTTTTATGATGACAAAGGGGGAGAAGAAAAATATTATTGGGGAGAAGTAAAAAAAATTTATGCTATCATATGCTATATACATGAATTGTTATATATTGTTGTATGTTAGTTTTTTAAAAATTTAAATTTTTGATTGCATAAATTGAGGGGGAGCATTTATAGAAAATATTTTTAGTTGATTGTCATCATCAAAAAGGGGGAGATTGTTGGGTCTTCAACTTTTAGGTTTATTTTGATGATAACAATAATTAGTAAATAAATTAATTAAAAGGGTAGAATCCTATTCATAGGATTTTTTATTTCGTGCTCAGTCCACGGCGTCTTCGTTTTGTGCTCCGGTGAGAGTTGGCCATTTGGTGTTTTGTTGTGGGAGGCGTATAGGTCGACCCTAGTTTTCTGTTTTGTTCTGCGGAGTGTCGATGTTTGTGCCAAACATGCCTTTCGATTTTGCATACATTTAGATTCGCGGTTCAATGTGTGTGACTTGCCTGTGTGGCATTATTTGACTTGTCTGTGTGGCAAGGTATATTTCTATTTTATTTTGAGCTCGATATGAAATAATCCCAGTCATTTGATTCAGCCTATTATTTCATTGTGTTAGTTTTGCTCGTTTCAGTTCAGTTCATTAATTGAGTTAGTTATTTCAGTTCTCTATTTTGTATTCTATATCCGTACTAGGAATTTGGCTCATGCTATATTTTTCTTCCGACAGGTAATCAGGGGGATCAAGGGCAAGTGTAATGAGAGCTCTATTCGATCCAATGATTTTAGATATTCTGTTTAGGTTTGATAAATGAATTTATTCGGAGTTGTAATGATACCTTAGATTGTGGTTTGGCCCAGTTTGACATTTATTATGGTTTGACCTTTTGATATTTATTGGTTATAAATACTATTCTTTCGTGGCATAGAGCTTTCGTTCAGTTTTGTTGTGTTTTTAGTACCCTCCCTTTCTATTTCGGAAAGGGGGGTGTTACAGAGTTGGTATCAAAGCTTAGGTTCTTCCTTGTAGAAAATCTATTTAGGTTTGACCTGTGAGTTATGGGTAGACTTCTGAGTTAGGTTTTGTTCAGTTTAATTTTCTGTTCAGCTATATTCGAATCTGTCTCTAATCTGTTTTGCTTATATTCATTGTTGTCTTTCTTAGATGGATTGTAGATCCGCCTCTTTTTGATAATTAAGTTCGTTCTTTTCTTTTGATTCCGGAGATGGAATCCTTTTTAAGGGGTAGGTGATGTAATACCCGAAAAATAATTAAATAAATAAATGGCATTTTAAATTTTTGTTTAAATATTTTAATTGAAATTTTCTTGTGTTTCAGTCAAAATGTATTTAACTATGTGGTATACATTAATTGGGCCTTAAAACTTAGTGGGTCTAATTTATAATTGTGAAGTATTAAAATCCTATTAAAATTTGAAGAGTTAATAAGATATATAAACAATAACTAAACCTAATATTCCTGACATATCTGATACAAACCAAGGGGAAGAAAGAAAAACGGCGGAAGTAGAAAAAGGGATTTGACAAGTTAATTCCTGCTGCCGATTAGAGGTAAAAAAAAAGAGAATCTAAACTTTGAATTTTGTGTATGCTTAGTACGTTCTCCACCAAAACTGCTACTATTACTATTTGTATTCATTATTATTATGGTTATTATTATATACTATATATATAATAATGATTCAGGGCATCAAGTAGCAATACGAATTTAATGACTCTATGTTTGGAACGGAAGGCCAGCCTAATTCGTGCATGAAGCTGCTTAATAATAATAATAATAATAATAATAATAAAATTAAAGGTTTAAAGATGGAAATAATAATTTGCAAACGTACTTATGTTAATTATTATTGTGTTTAATTAGTTCGGAAGAAGAGAGTCTAAACGAGTTTTTAGAATATACTTTGGGTATTACATTGCTTGCTTCAGGTACGGATTCCGTACTCTTTCAGCGATACTCTTGTTAAATTTGATTTGTTCGTTTTGTTTCTTGTTTCGAATTTCGTTATTATTTCACAAAATAATTTCTTATGAAATTCATATAATAGTTTCATTTTAGAATTGATTCATATGACGCGAATTTGTACTCTTTGAATTAAGTTATCATGTTTAGTATTTATTGTTGATAATTGTAGAGCGATACATGTTGCTACTTTCTTTTTAAGGCATTGAGATTATGATTTGATTTGGTTCAACATGTACGTATAGAACCCTTTGTTGGTATTATGTCGCATGTGTTGTGACATGGTATTTTTGTTAAAATATACCGTAGGGTATATCTGAGCTATAACCACCTGTGGGGGTACCACAGGCATGTCGTCTTGGCACGAGAGGCATGACACCTTCCGTGGCGGTGTGATCAGTCCACGGCGTCTCCGTTTTGTGCTCCGGTGGGAGTTGGCCATTTGGTATTTTGTTGTGGGAGGCGTATGGGTCGACCCTAGTTTTCTGTTCTATTCTGCGGAGTGGCGATGTTTGTGCCAAACACGCCTTCCGATTTTGCATACATTTGGATTCGCGGTCTAATGTGTGTGACTTGCCTGTGTGGCAAGGTATATTTTTGTTTTATTTTGAGCTCGGTATGAAATAATCCCAGCCATTTGATTCAGCCTATTATTTCATTGTGTTAGTTTTGCTCGTTTCAGTTCAGTTCATTAATTGAGTTAGTTATTTCAGTTTTCTATTTTGTATTCTATATCCGTATTGGACATTTGGATCATGCTATATTTTTCTTCCGACAGATAATCAGGGGGATCAAGGACAAGTGTGATGAGAGCTCCATTCGATCCAATAATTTTAGATATTCTGGTTAGGTTTGATAGATGAATTTATTCGGAGTAGTAATGATACTTTAGATTATAGTTTGGCCCAGTTTGACATTTATTATGGTTTGACTTTTTGATATTTATTGGTTATAAATACTATTTTTTGTGACATAAAATTTTCGTTCAATTTTGTTGTGTTTTGAGTAACCTCCCTTTTTATTTAGAAAAAGAAGTGTTACATAGAGCAATTCATTCATCAATGAATTGCGATCGAGCTTAATTTAGCAAATCGGTCGGTTCTTCATTTTGAGGTTGTGTTGGGTTTGGAGTTTAATTGTATGATGGTTGGTTGGGTTTTACCTGTCAAGCCATCAATTCATGTATTTGGGGGAAATTAAACCTCAGTTTTTCAGGTTTAATTTGCGTACTTGGCACCGTCCTCATTGTATGAATCTAAATGAGGAGAACAGAAACGTAAGACTTTTTTCTTTTTTTTTTCGATTAGTTGTCCATTTGATTCTGAGATTTTTAACCAATTAATTATTGATGATTTTGGTTTGTATTTCTGGAGTTTCTTTCTAGATCGGTGAAGGGGATGGGTAGATCTATAAACATTAGGCACGATTAACTAAGATGGAGAGGCCTGGATTCACTCCAACGAACTGAGATTTCAATACGACGACAATAATGGTGATGTCCTAGTGTTGATGATGACAATGTGTTACCTCAATTTCTCCACTTTGATTCTTGTTGTGATTGAAACCCATTAACAGTGACGATTGTGATAAGGTTTTTGAGACAGATGTGTTTGGGACGATGACTAACCTGTGTTTTACAAGAATAATTATCTTTAATTAATTTTAATTTAATTAAAAATAATAAACATTAGTTGTATTTAGAAATAAACATAATATTTTTTCATATAAAAAATGATGCATTCTAAGTTTCTAACCCGTTTGGCTAGATTCACGGTTTTTTAACGGGGGAACATACATTTTATATCGTCGGGGCACTTTTGAAAAAAAAATAGATTCATGAACTAACTGGGATTTCGGCTCAAATTTTAGGCGTAATTTTGCGCCTTTGCCCATATATAGGGAGTTATTTTGCACCTTTGCCCATATATAGGGAGTTACTATTTTTACAAAAAAAAATGATATTTTCATAAAATTTCACTCACATGAAGGTGAGACTCATTCACTTGTTTATGTGAAAAAATCTTGTCTAAATATCAATTATATATATATATATATATATATATATTATTTCACTCATGTAATGTTAAATTTTAATTTTAGATATATTTAGACAATTAGTTTTAAAATTTAAAATTAGATATATTTAGACAATTAGTTTTAAAATTTAAAATTTAAAATTTAATATATTTAGACAATTAGTTTTAAAATTTAAAATTAGATATATTTAGACAATTAGTTTTACAATTAATTTAAAATTTTAAACAATCTTTAAATTTTGTAGTAATCTAACTAAAATATATTTAAACAATCTAAAAGAAAAAGTCAGAAAACAAACCACTACAACTAGAAAATTTGTCTAACCAATACTTAACATACACTTCTTTCGTTCCAAATATAGTGCTTTTAAAATCAAAAAAAATATAATTTAATTTAATTTTAGTCAATACAATTATGAACGAAACATGTAAAATATCTTAAAAATATAAAAAATTTATTATTTTTAAAAATCAAATTAAACATATCAAAATTTTAAATTTTAAAAAAATTATTATTAATTATACGTTTTAGAACAAAGGCCATAAATTTTTGTGAAAATAAACAAAGAGAAGTATAAAAAACTGTTATTAAATTTTTTTATTTTTTTTTGAAAAGTAAAATTTCATTAACATAAATCAGAGCCCTACACTTCAACAAGAAAAGAGGGAGGAGATTGACCCCACTCCTCCTGAACAGACTTAGAACCAGCTGCTCGTGCAAGAGCATGCGCTACCTGGTTCGCTGATCTTCTCATAAACACAAAATGACAATTACCAATATCCTTGGTCAGGGGTTTACAATCTTCCACAATTGAGCCAAAGTAAGAAAAGTCCTCTTGAGTACCTGTAATCGCTTGGATTACCACCTGTGCATCAGATTTCAAAACCACATTATAAAGTCCCATTGTCTTCAACCAGCTTAACGCCTCACGAACAGCAATTGCTTTCGCAACCGTAACATCCAACGGACCATCTACTATTCCATTCTTGGCTGCCAACATGGACCCTTCCACATTCCTTACCACACTGCCATAACCAATACGCCTAGCATGAACAAAAAGAGCTGCATCAACATTACATTTATATGTACCGTTAGCTGGCTTTTTTCAAGTCGTGTTAGCATCCACCGCACGTGCTTCACTATTATTGATAATATCCTGAGCCTTCCTCCACTGCTCATATAATGAATCTGCCATGTAAATTACTTGCTCTTTCTGACTCCTGCGATGAAGCCAAACCAAATCATTTCTACTGTTCCAGAGGCCCCATGCAACCATCGCCGCCATACTAGCCTCTTCTCTATTTCTGCTAGATAACACCCGTGTCCACCAATCCCTAAAACTCTCCTCAGACCCACTATTATCCCCAATCCGCGATAACCTCCAAACATCTATCGCGTAAGGACACCTCACCAGGACATGTAACGCATACTAAATTTGTTATACTTATTATAATCCATATTTATTGTTCTTTATATCACAAATGGCGAGATGATTTTTCATAAAATGTGAGTCATGCGGATAAGAAACTACACCAAAGCAAATAGAATAAATTGGATCCGGTTAACATGAAGTTTATTTTTGGGTAAGTTAGTTAATTGGTTGATAGATAACTGACACACATAAAGCCTCATCTGTGTGTCAATATTTTATTAGTCAATTAATCAACTTATCCAAAAATGAATTTCGTGCTAACTACTTCCGAATAAACTACTGGATGTATTAGTTGAGAGCAGATCCTCTGTTCCCAAATTTTCTATCTCTTTGTGTCTCACCACTTAAATGTTGACATATATCTTCTTACTTAACATCAATTAACTCTAAAATTAAAAAAAAAGATAAATATTAACATTTAAGTGGTGGGACACGAGAAAACTCTCGTATTAGCTGGGGTAAAGTTAGAATACACACTTTTCATTATGGTTAACTTGCTGCAGTTATTCTACTTTTAGTTAAAATCTGGGCCCTAGTGTGGAACTATAAAATAAGGCTGTGAAAATATCACTTCCTTATATATATAGATTTGGAACTCAGGAGTCAGGGTTAACTTGGTAATAAGCATAATAGCACACGTGTGACACCACTTAAGTGAATATATATATACACATATACATCGCCCGTGTATGATTCCTAGTATCAAATGTTGGCTCTTTAAATTTCTGAGAGAGTTGCAGAGTTAGCTTGATTACTGTTGTCCCAGTCTACTACTACCCATTTGAAATTCAAACCGTACCCGGTAAGCTCTTACCATTTCTTTCTTTGATTCTCTCATTCTGAAACTGAGATCATCAAGATCTATTTGTAGTTGGGGTTTTAGAGGGATAAAGTTCCTTTGTTTATTGATATGTATATATATATATATATGTATTGATTGTATGTGTTTCTTAAACTGAAATTTTACTGTGTAGAGAGAAAGGCATGGAGACAGGTGTTATGGAATCTAAGCAAGTTTGCTCTGATCCATTCTCTTTTGCTAGAAGGTACTTTTTATTTACCAAAAAAATTGGGAATGGTTTATTTTCAATTGGGAAATTTTGATATTTCCAGAACACAATGTGGGCCATTAAATGTGAGGAATCTTGTGGAACTATCAACTTTACTTATGGAAATATCAATTCCCAAATCATAAGAATTCAATAAATTTATTTTTGTATTTGTTTATTTTTTTGATTTTTATTTTTGGGCTTTGGCAGTTATCAGTTGGAAGCCCTACAAAAAGCAATAAATCAGAACACAATTGTGTTCTTGGAAACAGGATCAGGGAAGACTTTAATTGCCATTATGCTTCTGCGCAATTATGCTTACCTTCTGAGAAAGCCAACCCCTTTTATAGCTATTTTCTTGGTCCCCACTGTGGTTTTGGTCACTCAAGTATGTGAAATATACCATTTTTTTAGTTTTTATATCCGCCAATGTTCTTTAAGTTTGATGGGTTTGCTTTAGCTTTTTAAAATTCTTCATTTCATTTTTTCATGATTTTTTTTTGGTTGGTAACTGTAAATTTCAATATATTTACTTACTTATTTATTTGTTTGTTTTATCAATTTTATTCGAACAATTTTATTTGATTGTTGGTTTTGTTTGTGAATGGTACATATTAGCAAGCTGAAGTTGTGAAAATGCATACCGACTTAAAAGTGGGAAAGTATTGGGGAGAAATGGGAGTTGACTATTGGAGTGCTACTGATTGGAAGGAGCAACAGGATGAATATGAGGTTAGCATAGTTTTTGTTTCACTTTATATGATAATTTACAATATGCAGTTTTGAGGGAAAAGTTATTTATGTCATAGGTCCCCCCTCCTCTCTTAATATGATTCTGATTCAGTAGGCAATTCCTAGAACAAATGATGTATTTTTATTATTTATTTATTTATTGAATTGGAACAAATAGAGAAATACTGGCAATTGGCATGACACATTGAGGGCCTTTTGTATAATACATTTTTAAAAATTAAAATGCATTTTGTTGATTAACATTGAGATCACTTTTTTCTTGTTTAGATCAGAAATTAGAGGGGAAGAAGGATATTTGATCTCCCTTGTCTGATTGAGTTTTAGAGGAAAAAGAGTTGTTTTTGTTATATTGCGCAGAAATCAGCTTTGCTTTTCAATAAGAAAACCTGAAAAAACTCAAAAAACAAAGGATAACAACATTTGATATGATTCTGAAAGAAGGTAAATAAAATTGGTTTTTGGTAGAAATTGAGTTATTTTTATTTTTTATTACTTTTGATTTCCTTTTCCTCTCTTCATTAGTAATGCAAACAAAACTAAGCCTAGTTATGCTACTTTTTTTTCATAAAAAATATTACTTTTTCCCCCCACAATAGTAGTTACTTCTGTGATTGAAATTTATGGCTTGCTTATACACCAACTTTTTTTTTTGTCCCGTTTCAGGTGCTTGTCATGACACCAATGATCTTGCTTAATGCATTGCGACACAGTTTTTTGAAGCTTGAGATGATAAAGGTTTTAATATTTGACGAATGCCATAATGCTAGAGGTAGACACCCCTATGCTTGCATTATGACGGTGAGTTAACTTGTGCTGTCTCTCTATAATTTCTACTAACTGAAACCTTTCACTGAATCTATATATCAACCTAGTTTTGTCTGATCATTCTATGTTGGAAATATTTGGGGATGCTGTGTTCATGGTGCTAGAGTGGACCAAAACTTGGCTGTGGTGGAGAAGAAAAACTTACGTAAAATGCTTGATATTCAATTGGATATTGGCAGCAATTTTGGATTTGAAGAGAGCGGGATAACCCTCCTCAATGGAGGCCATTTAGGACCATTTTTATACTAATTTGTCGATTATTCTAGTCCTCATTTAACTTATTTTAGGAATTTCGAAAGGCTTGTTAAAAAACTATTGAGTGTACATCTAAAAATCGGATTAAGGAACTTTCCAAACTATATTATGAAGGTTTTAAATATCAAGTTTCAACATTCTCAACTCTTGAGGTGATTCCATGTGGTAAAACTTTCCAATTCCTTGAATTATTGTATCTATAGACGAGACATTGTAGTATGGTGATTTTGGAGTCTGTTTAATGGTTCATCTGCACAATATGAATGACATTTCCTGTTTATCAAAATTATGATATGTAAAAAACTAGTGGCACACTGGCACTTCCTCTATAGGCAGCATGGATGACTCTCTTAGTGTGACAGATCATTAGCATGAAGATGTAATACATAGTGTTATCTAAGGTTAAAATAATTTTAAAGAATTCTTGAACTAATAGCAACAATATGGATCTAAAGTAAAATATTGGTAAACCTTTTACCGCATACATTATGGTTAATAAGAAAGATCATTGTAGACACTACCTATAAAGATAGATGGTTTCACCCATATCTTTTGTAATGATTCCGCAAACAAGCATGACAATCACATGATTTATATAAGTTATGTATAGTTTAATGGTAAATCATGTTTCTTCCTTTTATTTCTGGTCAAATAGGTTGCGAGCTGAAGGTATTTTTTGCACTTACAGGAATTTTATCATCGTCAATTGGACTCCAATAATTCTCAGCTACCTAGAATATTTGGGATGACTGCTTCCCCAGTTAAGGCCAAAGGTATGCAAGAATTAAATATTAATTTTATTTTAATTTTAGTTTCTCTCAATGAGTTTCAGTTTTCCAAGTGAATTGAAATTGCTGAATTTATTAATTTTTTTCTTTTGGTTTAGGCTCAAGTTCTGAATTGGCCTACTGGAAACAGATTCACGAACTCGAGAACTTAATGAATTCTAAGGTTCCTTATCATTCAGTTCTCTTTTCAGCCGCTTAAATAATGAAATATGATGAGATGCTATGTACCGTTAAGGCAGTGCAGAACTGAATTTTTAATTGTACTTTTGTTTATGCTTGTCATTGGTGCTTTTCATCACTCAAATTGTTCATTGTGCTTTTGTCGTGATTCTTCCTCCTATTTAGGATAAAAGCTCAAGATTATGGATTTTCATGTTTAATCAGCTGGACATAATATTCCTAATGCAAACTTAAAACACTTCGTACATAATCTTGACATTATATTAAATGAATTTTGATTCTATCTTTTTGGCCAGTTTCTAAAAGAAAAACCATGTCTAGGTAGCGGACTGGAGTTTGGAGGGATATGAACATATTTGCAGTCATATAATTGACATAGCTTAAATGTGACCAAGTATAGTTTTTATCTTGAAGGATCTGAGGGTGCATTTGGACTTAATGAGAGACATAGAAAGATGGGGTCCAGAGAGAAACTCAGAATGTCAAAAGAGAAGGCCCTTACGTCATATTGATGAGGTTGATGATAATAAGTCTAGGTCCAGGACATTGCCCATTGTTGAGGATGGGACATTGTTATTTATGGCGCGAGGCGCAAAGGTCTCCTTGGGGCCTAGGCGTGAGGCGAGGCACGGCGCTGCGTGCGCCTCATCGAAGTGCGGCACGCATATTTTAAAAAATTAAAAATATATATACACATTCAATCATTTATGTATCAAATTTATTAACCATCAAGTAATTTTATAAACTTGTAAGCATGTTCAAAAAGTTTTTATAACAGGTTCAAGGACCTTACCTATGTAGTACAGTGATACACTGATATAATCATATCATAATTACATATTCCCTAAGTATATAGTTAAATACTTTAAATATATATGCAGTAAACACCAAACAATGATATAAATGCATATTTAAAAAAATACTTATAAGTTATACACATTTTATTATTTAATAAGTTAGTAAACACCGGAATAGTAGTGTAGTGAAGTACTCAGTTTTTGAAAAAAAATTGGGCAACATAACCCCCTAGTATTTTGCAAAATAACCTTTTTTTGGGCAAGAGAAGAGAATTTAAAAAAAGGAGAAGGGTAAGACTTACCTGGTGGTGAAGGCTGCAATTGATGGTCTAGATTTCTTAGGAATTTTTTTTTATACAACTTCGATGAGTCCCGCACGAGCCTCAAGTCCTTTGTGCCCTCGTGGGCTAGGATGGCCCTCGTGCCTAGGCGTGCCTTTAACAATACTGGGATGGGATTTACATTATAATCAAATTAATCAAAAATACATTGTGAATGCGAAGTAATAATAGCCTAATAGGTAAAACAGTACCCACCACCCCCACCAAAAAAATAGAAATGTTATTGATTGCCCTTGTTTAGGGACACTGGAGAAGTTGTTCGATAAGGAAGAGGTAGGGGTCCTTTACTTCATAAGAGAAATACCAAGAAACCTAGTTGTAGTAATAAACAAATCAATTGAAGCAACATTGTCTTTTCTATATAAGAAAAATACCAGTAAACCTAAAAGTGTTACACAAATCAATTGATGCAACATTGTTTTTTCTATATTACCAACGTAAAGAACAACTCCAACCCCTATATCTCTCCAAAATACCACCAATTACTTTAAACAACTAGTATCTAATTAAACAATAAATAAAGAATCAAGTGACCATTGTAAATGAAAACTATCATAACAAATTATAATATACTACCTCCGTTCCAATATATAAGATCATTATTGACTTTTTGAAAGTCAAATTGAGATATTTTCAAATCCATAATTGCTATAGATTCACAAAGTTTAGTCAATAGTCAATACAATGATGAATATTTTAAACTATTTAAAAAGTACTACTAATTAGAAGATTTATTAATTTATAATTTTAAATGAATCTATATCAATTTTGCATTTGAAAAATTTTCAATTTGACTTTCAAAAAGTCAATAATGATCTTATAAATTAGAACGGAGGGAGTATTAGTTTTTATCTTCAAGGTATTGAGGTTGCATTTGGACTTGATATATCAAGAATATATTTTAAATCATTTACTTAAATATTTATAATTTAGACTATAATTTTGGTTATTATATATTGATAGATTTAATATTATCAAAAAAATGTATAATTAGACATATTTGAGATTGATGCATACATAGTCGTTAGAATCGTACGATACGATACACAGATAATTTGATACATATTGCAGGGTGAACCGAAAAAGACACCGTATCATTTGATTCAGTTACGAAACGATACATATCTTGCGAAATGATACAATGCACGATACTTTTTAGAGTTGGCAACAACCTTGAAAAAGTTTTTATGTAGATCCAAAAAAGTTAAAAAAATTCTTCTAAGCTTGCTACCATTTCAAATAAAAAGGTTTTTTTTAGCGTTAACATATTCTATATCACTTGATGAGCCTTTAAACAACGCCTTTTAGAGTTTCATATGTCGTTTACAAAATGTCGCTTTATTTTTTTTATGTTACTTTCCATTAGCATAAACATAAATCTCTACTTTTTAACTTGATTTATTCTCTTTTGTTTTTTAGTTCAAAGGTGAATTTGAATTTTTTCGTTTTCTCTTGATACTCTATATACATCACTAAAATAATATCTAATAATTTAACTTAGAGTATTTTGGATACTATTTAGCTTAAAAATCTAATAATATATTTTTTTTATATAGTCAAGCTAATATGCTTGATTATTCAATAACTTGTGTGTTTTATATGTTTAACTAATTACCTCGTTTTTCATTTTGTTATCATATTGTACGATACGATTCACGATACAATACATGAAATACGATATGGGGGTTTTCGATTCACGATAAGAATCATGAGATTCACGATTTGAGAACTATGAATGCATATAGAATTTTAGTGTCTTGGATTTGAATTGACACTTGAATAGGTGTTATAATATATCCTTCTCAAATTCTACTTTTGTAAGGACCTTGTAACCTACTCTACTGCCTTTCTTACTCTGCATTCCAATTGCAATTGCAATCCATCTTCAATTTTGTTAATTGTAAAAGCCTAAATTCCATTCAGATATGACAACTATAGTTGCTTATAGAATTTTAGTGTCTTAGATTTGAAATGACACTTGAATGGGTGTTATAGTATATGCTTCTCAAATTCTACTTTTGTAAGGATCCTTGTAACATACTCTACTGCCTTTCTTACTCCGCATTCCAATTGCAATTGCTATCCATCTTCAATTTTGTTAATTGTAAAACCCTAAATTCCATCAAGATATAAGCGAATTTTAAATTAAATAACAATTATGTTCTTCCTTCCTCCTTTCCTTCTTGCTCAACCAACTTTGAGCCTTGGTTCCTCTCTATTTTGCCTCTGGACAATTTTTGTTTGTGGGACGAAATGTTATGCAGAAGGTAATTTCTAGTCTAAGGCTTGATATTCAACTTTCCTATAGTAATTTATGTTGCTTGTGCATTTTATGTGTCTTTGCTGTAGGTTGGTATGGAAATAATATTTGAGACTGTTGAACAGTTGAATTTTTTGAACCAGTTGGCTAATGATGTTGTTGAATTGCAAACTACTACCATAGGATTTTTCAATACGCTACGAAATTTGAACTCTTGCTTTTCTAGTCTCATGACTTGAATACTTGATACCATTAATTTTCATGTTCATTCAATTTTTTTTGCCACCAATGTATGTTTTCCTTTTGTAGGTGTATACATGCGTTAGTGAATCTGTGATAGCTGAGTACATTCCATTTTCAACAGCGAAGCTGAAGAGTTACAAACATATGGATATACCCTATCCTTCATTTGTAAATTTAGCTAATGCTTTGAATACTTTGATAGAAAAGGTACTACTTAATCTTTCAAGCAAATATTATTTTGTTATTTTAATGCAATTGCTGCGTCTCCATGTTGTGTATGCTGCACAGTGATATGGCGATGCTTATGCTAGCTGTCACAAGAATTCCTTTTGAATTTCCATGTTTCATATAATACCTCCTTTAGTACCTCCTAAAGCTGGTAGCCTGGTAAACATACGAACTGAATCATCATTACTTATGGAAAATTTATGGGTTTCTCAAAGTGATTGGTTGCAAGTGCCAGGTTCAAAACAAATTGAATGATGGATATATTTATTGTTTTAATCCATCGAGTTTCTCAAAATTAAGATCCCATCTCATCAGGCTTTATGTTATTTTTTCTTCCGCAATATTTTGAATCGAAGTTTGTTTCTTTCTCTTCTGAATCTGTAGAAGTTTAGGGTTCTATAAGTTTTAATTGAACTTTTTATACATATATAATATAAAGTAAATTGTTGGTTGTGAATAAAAGGTAGGAAAATGATAGCTAGCCCAAGATGTAGTTAAAGCTTTTGATGAGTTAAAGATATGTTTCAGCACAAACATTGAGTATATGCTTTGTATTTGTACTGTTGATGAAAATTGTGAGTCAACAGTTGAGCTTTTTATGTAAATATTTTGCATTTTAACAACAGTATTTTTCTCTTCATGAGTTTTAACTTTTATGTACTTGTACCAGCATGAATCCTCTATTGGAAAAGCAAATCTTTCGGTGTCGGTATTGGAATCTGCTAGGAGAAGATTGTCTAAACTATCTTCAACCTTTTTCTTTTGTTTGAGTGAACTGGGAGTTTGGTTGGCATTGAAGGTAATTAAGTGCACTTTTGGTTTTTCTAAATTTGTAGTTTAGGATGATGAATAAGCAACAACCCAACAACAAATTTGTGCTTGTAATAGGCAGCAGAGACTTTATTGTTTGAACGAAGTGAAATATTTTCATGGGGAGAACTGGATGTGTGTGGTGAGAAGATTGTGAGAAATTTCAGTTCAGACGTGTTCAAGGTTTTCTCCAAATATATACCTTCCGGTACATTTTTCTCCACATGCAAGAAATAAACTACCAAAATTTTCTAGACTAGATTTTTGTATCTCTTTTTGCTTGTTAATAATTCTTTTCCTATTTCCTTTATTTAGATCCTGATTGGTCTATTGGTGGTGACATGAAAGTTTATTTGGCGGATCAGTTTCTCTCAACTAAAGTCATCTGTCTTGTTGAATCACTTCTTGAATACAGGTGGTTGGATACTACATGATTAGGCTTCTCTTGTTTTGTATATTTTGTATTACCGAAGAATGAATTTATGCATATGTTCTGGAGCTTCTGATGGAAGTTAACCAGAACAATTCTTTGTGTGGCCAAGCAAAAGCTTGCCACCTGTTAATCTTGGGTCCTCCAAAAGCAAGAATTAAAAATTATATGGCATGTGTTTCTTTCTTCCCCTTTTTATTGTTGTTGATAAGAGAAAATTGGATTTTCTTTTATTCATTAATGCAGTTTTGACTACAGAATAACAAACTAGAGTCTAATTTGACAGTCCGAATTTTCTATGATAATTGATTTCAACTTTTAAATGCATATTTTTTTATGATATCATCAATCCATATCTCTTATTACTTTATCCATACAGGGATTTAAAGGATTTAAGGTGTATAATATTTGTAGAAAGGGTTATAACAGCCATAGTTCTTTGCACTCTTTTGACCAAGTTGCTTCCAAGTCTAAGCGGATGGAAAATAGAATATACAGCAGGCCAGAATACTGGTCTGCAGACACAGAGTAGGAAGACACAAAATAAAATTGTTGAAGAATTTCGCAAGGGAACGGTATTATTTCTATATATAATATTTTCCAGTTTAGTGAATGAATGATTACTAGAAGTCTAGATCTAGTGCTTATATGTTGCCTCGACAATGTGTGGCAGGTGAACATAATCGTTGCGACATCAATTCTTGAAGAAGGGTTGGATGTTCAAAGTTGCAATCTCGTCGTAAGATTTGACCCATCAGCTACCGTTTGTAGTTTTATTCAGTCCCGAGGTCGGGCTCGAATGCAGAACTCAGATTTTTTGTTATTGGTGAAAAGGTGTGTTGCATTTTTTAACTATCTGATTGGTAATATCATAATATTGGTTGCCAAGTTAGCTGGTTTCTCAATAGGTGCTTTAATGATTATCTTCAAAGTTCTATCTGCTTAATTTTTTGTTTCTGGCCTCCAACTCTCTTCTTTGCTTGTCAAAAAACTTTCTTCTGATTGTTTCCTAGATGTAAAAATACTTGATAAAAAATGGAAAAGAAATTATTATGGTCAAGGAGATGGTAATTATAGTTTCATCTTTTTGGTGGACTTGCAGTGGGGATACTTCTACACTCGCACGATTAAATAACTACCTTGATAGTGGAAACATAATGAGGCAGGAGTCCTTGCGCCATGCTTCCGTGCCTTGTCAGCCACTTGATAGTGAAATCTATAATGAAGTGTTTTACCAGGTTGACACTACGGGAGCAATTGTTTCCCTGAGTTCTAGTGTGTCTTTGGTTTACTTCTATTGCTCTCGGCTACCTTCTGATGGGTTTGTTCCCAATACTCTCAAAACATCTGCCAAGAACTTTCTGTTTGTTCTTTCTTGTTACGTTATCTAATTTCTTACTTTAATCTCTCTCTCTCTCTCTATATATATATATATATATCTCTTCTTTATTACTTATACTTCTTTTTTCTCTTTTCCTTTGGTTACTTGTAGGTACTTCAAACCCTTTCCTAGGTGTGATATTGATAAGGAATCAGAAACTTGCACCTTATATTTTCCCAAAAGTTGTCCATTGCCTAGTGTTACTGTTCATGGGAATATTAAATCGCTGAAGCAACTTGCATGCCTAGAAGCATGCAAGCAGCTGCACAAAATGGGATCACTAACTGATAATCTTGTGCCAGATATGGTGGAAGAAGTCGATGCAGAAGAATTGGGTAATTGTGCTATCTAATTCGTGAAAGTTCTTTTTACTTTTTATAGTTCCATAAAATTATCAAGTGATTGAACTGTGTTCCGGTGTTTTCATCTTTGGCTATTTATTGTCTTATTCAGTTTCTTAGATAGATATATTAAAATGTACAGGTTATGGAGCTTATGTTGACGAACATGAAAATTATGTCCCACCAGAACTGGTTAGTCAAGGTCCAAGTGATTCTACGAAGTCATACCATTGCTATTTGATTGAGTTAGAACGGAATTTTGATTATGATATCCCACTCCATAACCTTGTGATTGCTGTGAGGACTGAGCTTAAGCTTGACGACGACATCTTGGATTTTGGCTTAGAATCTGATAAGGGCAGTTTGACAGTTATTATGAAATATGTTGGAGTTATTGATCTTACTTCTGAACAGGTGGCGTGACTTGTTGTGTATATATAATTACCTATACTATTATGACTTGGACCACCAAGTTAAAATAAAAAGTAGGTCATTCTGGTTGTTGATCATCGAACTTTATGTTTCCAGGTTCTCTTGTGTCATAGGTTTCAAGTTATGATGTTCAAAGTTCTTCTTGAGAACAATTTCAATAAGTTGAAGGAGACTTTGGGTGTATGTTGTCCAAGGAACAATATTGCAGTTTTTGACTATCTCTTGCTCCCATCTACTGGCCCGCAGCAGTCGTTGATCATTGACTGGGGATGTGTTGGTTCTATTCTGTTTCCTAGCAAAAATCTCTGCCATGATCATGCAAAATGTTCTCCCAAATGTCAAAATAATATCGTACACACGAAAAACGGTTTGGTCTGTAGGTGCGTTGTGGAAAATTCTTTGGTCTGCACACCGCATAATGGTTATGTATACTGCATAACTCGTACTTTAGATGGCTTGGATGGGAATTCAATGTTGGAATTGAAGAATGGAGAAACTATTACCTACAAAAAATACTATCAGAAACGGTTTGTGATTTTTTTAACATGTGCTATCTGCATGTTATTGAGGCTTTGCATTTTTTCTATGTATTTCATATTTAATATGTAAATAAAGTATACTTATACCATGTAACAGGCATGGTGTTGACTTGCATTTTGAACGAGAACAATTTCTTAAAGGGAGACATGTTTTTCCAGTGCAAAATCACCTTCAGAAGTGTAGAGGACAGAAGGAGAGAGGTTGAATTAATTCCTTACTCTTATAAAATTTTTCTTTCTAAGTTGCTTTTGAATTGCTGTTAACTTTCAACAAATATAAGTGCTGGTGTGTGCAATTATTAATGGCAGCAACAGTGACAATCCTGCAAGAATATGTTCTAAAATGAATTAAAATATTTGACAAATGCATGCCTTTTCTTGTGATACTGCTAAGTTTACGTAATAAGAGATCTCTTCCTGTCTAATCATCATACATAGTTTTATATTTTTTTAATGACTAATATTATGTTTATGAATGTAGAACGAAGCAATGCATCTGTGGAATTGCCTCCTGAACTTTGTTCCATTATCATGTCTCCTATATCTGTTTCCACCTTTTATTCATTTTCATTTGCCCCATCTATCATGCATCGAATCGAGTCTTTGCTTATTGCTAGCAGCTTGAAAAAGATGCACACGGATCACTGCACAAAAAATGTTATCCCCATCATTAAGGTTCCAACCATCAAGGTATCTTTTGCTGCTAATTCTTTACACACAAGGATTTAACTCTTAACTTTGATTTGATGTGAGTTTGTGATTAACGTAATAAAGGCACCTTTTTTTGAAGTGCCTTATAGTCGCAGTTTATTTTTTTACTTCTACCTTTTTAGTTACTTGCAATTATTTTAAAGGATAATGATCCCATTTTCCATGTCTGTCCTTGCATCAAGTTTCTTGGAATTTTTCCTATTCAGAATTTAATTATAATGTTTAAAAATACTTAAGTGAGTTTACTTGTTAATACGATTGCTATTTGATCTTTAAATTTTTTTGAATTAATTAATGCAAAGAATCTAAACGGAAACGTGGAAATTTTTTTAGTATGATCCTTAATTCATTATATTATCAACTACAATTCAAGAACAAAACTGGGCACTTGCATCTGTGTGCGCCTAGTGAGCTAGTGACAGAGGGAGAAAGTGTAGGAGTTGTGGGGCCTAGTTGAATAAGGGGAGCTTTCTGTAAATTTGTTAGGTACATAACAAGATGAGAGAAGCGAAGATGAGGGTTATATCTAAACCATTGCTACACCAAAATTTGTAGTACCAAACTTGAAAATTTCCTTACTGAATAGATGTGTGAATGTCATTCTAAAGTAAATTAGTTTGATATTAAGTTATTAACATTGTGTCAGCTGCAGTTCACTTTATGGTTAAAGATGTACTGTTGGACAGCAGTTTCATACTAGCTTGGTGCTGATGTAGATTGTGAATTTACACGTGTTTTTGATATCCGTAGTGTTAAATATCATTTCCATTCTTGCTGTGTTTTTTAACAGGGTATATCAGGCAGAACCAATTTGTCATGAACATTATAATTGCAATAAGTACAAAATTTTCTCTTTATTGTACCTGGTTAATGCGTCTCTTGCATTGTTTTTATTTCTGTAGTAGATATTCCCTCTCTTTGATTAAATTATGTTCAACTGATAATCTATAAGATCGATTTGGTAGTTAAATTGATATTGCAATCTCATTTACCTGATGTTATCTCTAAGTTTCTGAATTTGACTTGTGGGGTCCCTCACTAGGTACTGGAAGCAATTACTACGAAAAAATGCCAAGAGAAATTTCATTTGGAATCCCTAGAGACTCTTGGAGATTCATTTCTCAAGTATGCTGCTTGTCAGCAGTTGTTTAAAACGCATCAAAATAAACACGAGGGCATTCTTAGTGCCAGAAAAGATAAAATAATTTCGAATGCTAGCCTATGCAAACTCGGATGCAGTCGCAAACTCCCGGTAAAATGCTTTCAACCCTATTAGCTGGACAGGGTACAAGGTGGTGTTTATATATAACACATTATATTGAATTGTTTTGATGTTTTTGAATTAGTGCTTCTGCTGGTTTTGTTGTTTATAACCTTTCATTTAGAATGCTCTGCTGCATTTAGCCTTTTGTTGAACTTGTTTATATGTCTATCTGAGCCTTGCATTTAATTACAGAGAGGCAAAAGGTTTTTTTATCTAACTCAGGGTTTATCTAATGTCTTTTTATTAGCAGTTGCTTGTTACGTTGTTGTTAACGGAAGTTATGGTTTACCAATCTCTTATTTTTTTGCTTACTCCAAATATAATCGAGTGGTTTCTGTTATTTCAAGTCATATCCTTTTATTTGAGGGACGTGTTGGCAATTAGTTATAACAAGACTTAAATATTTCAATTCTACCAATAAACTTTTTCATTAACAATATAGTTTTAATAGATCGTTCTATTCTGGTAAGATATGTGAGTTTATGGTTGAATTCATAATTACACATTACGGATCTTACATATCGCAGATAATAGAGACAAGGAAAAACAAGGCTGTTTTACTTGTCAATATGTGAAAGATTGAATGATGTGGTCACAATCTAATATGTTACATCATCAACTTAGTTTGCTTTACAAGTTTCTAAGAGCTCCTGGCTCGATTTGTTTATATAATTTTACAGCTCTTGTGGGCATTAAAATAACAAATTTTTGTTTACTTTAAAAACTGTTTTATGCTATAATTTCAGTTAATTATTTACAAATTAAGCGGTTTTATTAATAGTTTTGTTATCAATTTCTAGGGCTTTATACGTAATGAACCTTTTGATCCTAAGATGTGGATCATTCCTGGTGACTATTCCAAGGCATTGGATGAAGAGTCACTCTCTACTACAACAAAAGTATTTACTAAAGGAAGAAGGAAGATTAAAAGTAAAGTAGTAGCTGACGTTGTTGAGGCACTTATTGGTGCATTTCTTAGCAATAGCGGTGAAGTAGCGGCTTTGTCATTTATGGATTGGCTTGGTATACAGGTGGATTTTCTCAACGTACCATATGTGAGGAACTTTCCAGTACAGGCAGAGAAGCTTCTCAACATTAAATACCTGGAGTCAGTATTAAACTATTCATTCTGCGATGCTTCTCTACTAGTTGAAGCACTAACTCATGGTTCATACATGCTACCACAAATTCCACGATGTTATCAGGTAATGTGGACAAAAATTAAATTCTATTAAAGTTTTTAGTGAACTTTTACTTCAATAGGTCAGTTACATGTTGCCGTCTGTATTTCACTTATGTAGTTATGTTGAACATGAAGCACGGTAAATTTAAAATCTTTTTACCTACAGCTTAAGACGTTAGAGATTGAATATCCCAAGGTCTCTAGTTCCAATCTCAATACTTGCCAAACTTCCATAAATTCAAATATTAAAAAAGAAAGGACTTTTTAAATTGCACGTCTCAAATTTTCATTTTCTTTTAGCTGCGATAATACTAAAACTAATATTCTTGAATTTGAATACCAATAGAAAAAGAATATTACCTGGTTTGCGTATCCTGTTTGCTTGTAAAAGGTCTTTGAAATGTTGAGACCTGAGAGAGAAAAATATAGGATTTGCGTACGTGAGGTTCGTGTGCCCTTTCCTTTGATGGTAAGGGAGTTTTGGTTCAGGTTTCTTTGGGGATTGGAGTTTTAACCCCTCACATCAAGAATGATATTGCAATTCTCTTCGTTGAATACTATACTTGTCAAGGCTTATCAATTTGCGCAGGCTTTAGTATAATTTATTACTATCAATTATTTTCAATTCTACATTTATATAGGTGAATGAGTGGTTTAATTATAGTTGTTTTTCCCAATATTGTAAATGTTGCTACTTTATAGCCGTTAAATGGCAGAAATTCATATTCTAAACTGGATTTCAATATCGAAATTTCTTACTCTGCAACTCTTTGTAGCGTCTTGAATTTCTTGGAGATTCGGTGCTCGATTATCTCATAACCAGGCACCTATACGATAAATACCCTGGAATATCTCCTGGATTGCTAACTGATCTGAGGTCAGCTTCTGTGAACAACGATTGTTATGCGTTATCTGCAATCAAGGTTGGATTGCAGAAACACGTTCTCCATGCCTCACAAGAACTTAGCAGGCATATAACGTCAACTGTTCACGATTTTGATCAATTATCATTGGGATCAACTTTTGGATGGGAATCTGAGAACTACTTGCCCAAGGTTAGAAAACATATGCAGAATTGCAGACATTAGTGTTTATTATGTTTTCCTTTTCTTGTAGAGTAATGTTATGGATACAAACTATACACTAAAAATTGTGCACAAACGATATAAAAATAGGTGAGAAAATTCAAAATTGAAAGCGGACCTACCATTGACTTTTTAAACATTTTTTTTGGTATACAATGAATGGGTTCTACCATTGGTGCCCAACTTTTTGTGTATAGTTCGTGTCCATTTCAATACTCTTTCCTCGATGACAGTTAGCTTGATTGATATATATAGGTTTTAACATATGAATATATTCAATGTTGAGATGAGATTGAAGATTTAATATCAGTCAAAAGTAAGACATTATTGACATTCTCTTCCTCCGAACTTTAATTGAGCTTAGTAACAACAGTTTAGATTTGTTAGTGAGCAAGTGCATCTGTAATACTCCCTCCATTCCATATTATTTGATCATTGCTTTTTAGATAGTTTACAATATTTCTCATTGTGTTGAGTAAAATTAAAAGAATCTATGTTAATTTTGAGTTTAAAAATCTCTTATGTTGACTTTCAAAAGTCAACAATGATTAGATAATTTGGAACGGAGGGAGTATATTGCATCAACAAATTTTTCTGTAGTAGTGATTCTTTGAAATTGAAAAGTTGAAGATCAGAAAATCAGCACACTTTACTTATTATCTTATTTCCAGCCAATTTCATTTTTTTGGGTGTTATTTCAATAAAATATAAATCTGCATAATCCTTTCAAAGTTACTTTGTTCTTTCTCTTAATTCCTAATTTTCTATTTTAAGCATGCATCTGATATTTTTCTGATATGGTACAGGTACTTGGAGATGTTATAGAATCTCTAGCGGGAGCAATTCTTGTTGATTCTGGTTACAGTAAGGATATCGTTTTCAATAGCATACGGCCTCTTTTGGAGCCTATGATTTCGCCCGAGACTGTCAGGCGCCAACCAACAAGAGAGTTGTTCGAATTATGCCAGAAGGAGAACTTCGTGATGAAAAAGGCTGTTGTATCTTGTGAGAATGGCAAGGCATCCATTACAATAGAGGTCAAAGCAAATGGTATCATACATAAAGAGTCATGCACTGCGCCAGAGAAGAAAATGGCCAAGAAGCTTGCGGCTAAAGCCGTTTTGAAGTCATTAAAAGAGAGCATTTCCAACGGACAGGTGGAGCAACACGTAGTGGGGCATCTGATCCATCCTATCCCTCCACTCTGCTCCCCCAATGGAAAAAAGAGAAAAGAAGGCAAGTAAGAAAGTTATAGCTAGGGTTGCAAACGAACCAAACTGTTCGCGAATCGGTTCGGTTCGGTTCGAGTTTGACTTGCTCACCTTGTCTTGTCGAGTCGAGTTCGGACATAGTGTTCCGTTTGATTGCTCGATCGAACATGTTCGCGAATCATGTGGTTTGGTTCGTCTTTGTTCGCGAACAGTTCGGGTTTGGTTCGGTAAGTTCGAGTTCGTTTCGATAAGTTCGAGTTCGGTTTGATAAATTCGAGTTCGGTTCGAGTAGTTCGGTTTCTTAATTACATATTTAAATTGTTTCTAAAATTCTAAATACAAATAATTGGTTATTTCATATTAAATTTTAAAATTTGTCTTATTAATAATTTTTAAATTAGTAGTAATTTTTTTATTACCTAAACATCTTTTTTGTTTTTTTAATAATTGATTATAAATAAACTTTTTTTATTAAATAATTAATAAATAATAATATTTCTTCATCTCTAAATTTTAATTTAATTAAAATAATTTTAATATTTTCACAAAATTTTTAACAATGATTGTTGGATTATTATAATTTATATTTCTAATAATTTTTAATAAATTAACCCATGTCATAAAGCACATAAATAAAGTCGTTAATCATCATGCAATGACAATTTGATATTAATTAAAGATTGATACAATACAGTTGTTTACATTTACATGAGTAATTGAAATTGTCAAATTGAGTTAGAGAATAGAGAAATCAAGTCATCGGTATGTATCGAGACTTCAATAATAGATTAATAATCATTAAATTATTTACTGAATAATTTTGAAACTTTTAAAAACTATACATAAATTTGAAGATATAAAATAAAAACTAGATATTAAATTTAAAAATTGTAAAAAAAATTGAATATTAATTTAAAGTGACAACAAAAGAAATACATTACTAATATTAAATTGTGAGTTTTTGATAATCATTTGTTTGTAGACTCTGCTTGAAGTGGTTGGACCTTGAAGAATTGAAAGACTTTTGGATATTAATATTTGATTGTTGATATTTTTGTAAATAAAGAATTTCTACGTATTTGTTAACTTTTAACTTTTAAATTTCAAGTTCTAACTGTTAAGTTCTAAGTAATTATTTTTGGTTTTGGTATTTTTGGATGATGATTACAATATTTGGTTTAATTTTTGATTGAATACTTAGGTTGTGTTTGATAAACCTGGGAATTAAGATCTGAATGATTATGATGTCTTAATAAATTAGATCATCTGAATGATTATGAGGCCTGAATCAAAAAAACTGTTTGATAATTAAAAAGTAAGTTGTCTCTTAATGACACTATTTTACCATTTTAAAGGGTAAAATTTTATTTAATAATTTTAAATATTCAATTTAATAAAAATGAGTGAATAATATTGTTGAATATATTTATATAAAAAATTTTTATCAAAAAAATTTCATTAAGAGGAACCTCTTAATTATTAAGATTTTATTTTCTGTCTTACCTATTAAGAGGCATTCAAAGGTAAAAAAAAAGATGACAAACAGCATCATGCCTCTTAGCGAATAAGAGGCAGTCCATTAAGAGGCAATCAGATGTAAACAAACAGCACCTTATTAGATTCTTAGAGAAGACATTTTTGGTATTTAATTAACAGTTTTTTGCATCAGAGTTCTAAGTTTGTGTTCGTGAACAAGTTTGTGTTTGTGAACAAGTTTATGCTCGTGACCAAGTTTGTGTTCGTGAACAAGTTTATGCTCGTGAATAAGTTTGTGTTTGTGAACAAGTTTGGTATTCGTGAACATAGTTTGTGTTCGTGAACATTCGTCGTGTTCGTTAACGTTCTTTATGTTCGCGAACAAGTTTATGTTCGACTTGTTCGCGAACTGTTCATGAACTCGATCATGTTTACGAATACCAAGCGATCCGAACTCGTACATAGCTGTTGGTTCGATCAAGTTATTCGAATATGTCCGAGATCGACAAAAAATGTTCGAGTTCGACAAAGTTCGATTCGATTCGGTTCGTTTGCAGCTCTAGTTATGACGCTTACTCCTAGTAATTATATTGATGCACACAATTAGTTGAAGAGCCGTTTATTTATTATTTAGTTATGGTAAAAATACTCTTATCACCATATCATTCCTTAGGGGCTGTTTGATAAAAACTGAATGAATTTGAATCTGAATCTGAAACTGAATGAAAAAAGTTGTTTGATAATTGATACGTCTGAAACATCTGAATAACTATTTTTTTTTTTACTATTTTACCCCTCTAAACTATGCTGAATAAGTATATAATTTTGTCTGGACTTATTTTAAAAAAATTAAATAAAATATTCATTGTACAACAAATAAAAATAAATAATTCAAACAAATTATCAAACAAAGTATTGAATAATTCAAATAATTTTAACCCAAGTTTCATAGAAAATAAGAAATGTAACGAGTTAAATAAACATGTCAACATAATAATAAAATTACATTAATTTCAATGAATCAATTATTTTAACTTAATTTGATATTATTATCATATGTCCATATTATTTTTAATTTTATATATATATATATATATATATATATATATATATATATATATATATTGAGAGAGAGAGAGGGTGTGTTATGGCTATTTGGGTAAAAATAAGTTATTCAGTCGATTCAGCCAACTTTTTTTAAAAGAATCGCTCAGACCTGTTCAGCCCAATTCAGATTTTCAAAGTCGTAAACAAACACTCTTAATGACAGATTCGCTCAGTTTTTTAACCATTCAGACCCATTAAGCTGCTATCAAACAGCCCCAAAGAATGTTAACTATGAGTCATGGTCTCGGCATTGGGAATGACTCTATTATTAGTGAATAGATTGTTTGATGAAGCTCACATGCTAAAAGCTTGACGAGTGAATCTCTGTACTTTTAAATGGAATGCAACATCAATATATTCAAAGATGTGAAAATTTCCTATGGCAATTCTTTGGACTAGTAACCATTCCTACTTTTCCTTTAGCCCGACAGTTTTTGGTTGAAAAATTTATCTTATTGCTCGAGTTAAGTTGTTAGAATCTTTCAACAATTTCGTTTCTTCTTTCAATTCCCGTGTATGGTTCAGAGTATTCATAGTCCAGTTTATAGAACTAGATTTCAAAAATTCACATATATGAAGTGAATTTGAGGCTTCATTTTACAGAAGCAACACCGAGGGTATTTTAAGGATGATTCATTTTTAATTTATTCAAATTTATTTGTCTTTTTTCTATTTTAATACTATTTTGACCTTATTTTTTCAATAATGCCTTTATTTAACTTCATTAACAAAATTCATTGAAAATAATATGACACATTGAAAAAGTAATATTATTAACTTTAATATTAGAAGCACAACCACGTTCTTTTTTTTCTCTATATTTTATTATTCTAAGAAAGAGTTGTGATAATAAAGTAGCTAATATGAATAATTTGGAGATAAAAAAAAATCTTAATAATTGTGTGTTTCAAAATTAGACCAAATAAAATTAAACCAATGGAGTAGTTTGTTAATATCACATCTAGGCGTTTTACAGTTTTGGGCCAGACTTGTAGGATATTTATTCCTTCTAGTATTTTTTAATATTATTTATGCGAGCGAGCTTTTATGAAATTATTAAAAAGTAATGTTATGAACACCGACGACCATGAACAACAAATTATGTACAAACATTCTAAAAAAGAGAATAGAAAGTGAAACCTAAAGCTAGAAAAACTTACAACAGAACATGGCAAAGAAAGAAGACAGAGCAATGGCAGAGGCGGTAGCGGAGACCGGTAGATAGAGTTGTAGAAGGTAATGACAAAAGGCGTGCTATTAGTACAGATTGGAAAAAAGGGGTACGGTGATCAGGGGGATGAATATGACAACGGAAAGGAGAAGTTCTATAACCTTAGAATGGAGATCGGCAAAAAAAGTGAAGGAAGCGGGTAGTGAAATTTGGGGTGTTTAGAAAGTCAGCAAATGCAGAAAAGAGAACTCTGTATGTGGCAAATCTAGACAGGAATGTCACGAAGGAGATCTTAGAGATTTTTTTTGGGCGGTACGAGGATATTGAAGGTATCATTATTCACAAGTGCAGGAACAAGATGCCTTAAGATTATAGTTTTATCAAGTATTATTATAAGGAAAACACGGATAAAGCAATGTGACGAATGCAAGGGAAATGGCTGCGCTTAATAGAAGAATCAGAATTCAATTAGCACATAGACAAATGAAGACGAGGATAAGCAATGATCGAGGTGGAATGGGAACAATTGAGGAGGTGGATATCAAGGCGAAGAAGATTGACATATGTAGATGGTGGCGCGAATCAGGACATTAATTTTTTTTATTAATAGAAGCTGGTTAATTATATTTAAAAGACAGTTGAGCATGTTTGAGGTGGATACAAGTATGGAGGATATCGGTGTAGAAATTACAAACATGGTTCATTGGGGAAGTTATGGCATGATATTGATATGTGCGGATGAGAAGGAAAGCAACAAGTGAAGAAATCCCAACCTCCTGATATTATGAATGTTGGGGCCTGATTTTCAGCGCCCGGATGGCTCACGGGGGCCCGTGGAAGAATTTTCCCACGTAGGAGTATGTTTTAATTGAAAGCTTTGTCTTTTAAAAAATCTAAATTCTAATTCTATTTTATTTCCTATTTTATGGGAACAGTCAGGATTGGATTCGACTTCTCATTCATAAAAAGATTGACTTTCATCCTAGTATGTTAACTACTATGCTAAGGAATCTTATTCCAATTCGGGGATGACTTTATATGGAGGTGCGATCACTATAAATACAAGACTACACTATAATTTACATATAGTCTTCTATTGAGAACTAAATTTATAAGCCTCCATTGTTAACTTGATTTCAGTCTGTACTTATTCTCACACCGGAGCTATCTCCCGACGACCCAAGCCGTCAAGTTCCTGCGTGTGACTTCGTTTCTGTGCAGAATTTAGTGCGTAATTTGGTTATTAGACGCGTGGACGAATCTTGATGTCAACATTGGCGCTAGAAGGGGGGCCCTTTAGTGCTAACAGATTCTTTCAATCACCACAAGTTTAGTAGACATTATAGCGACAAGCAAGGCGAACACAACTTCTGAACGGGAGAAATCCTCAGTTAACCCCTCTGTTCAACCCAGTGGTTCGGTCAAGGACATGTTGAGACCCTTCAATCATGTCTCCGATAGGCTCGACCCTGGCAACCACTCTGTGGGCCCAACAAAGACCAGGACGGCTCCAACTCGACAACAATTATTCTCGGCCAGTCAGAAGGCCCCATGTCCCCACAGTTGTGCCGAGGATACTCAGTCCCGGACACACATGCAAGGAGAACGAAATTCGAAGCAGAATTACCGAGACAAAAGAGAGCTGATCCTGCAAGATGCAGGAGAATAAGGATGTTATGGAGGCCATGTGTCTTCAACAAAAGGAACTGGACACCCAATTGGTTGTGTTGGCGGGCGAATATGAGGTTTCCTCGAGTCGGCATTGTCGTCGGGAAGCCACGCTAGAGGGCTGATCCAGGACGCATCATTCGGATAGCTCTCGACATGAAAGGAGCAGGTGGAGAAGCAGACTTGAGAAGGCAACAACGATGATCGATGGGGGGGGGGGGTCAGGACGCAGACGACGGGTAGAGGTGTACAAAAAAATCGGTATTTTCGATTTTCTGAACCGGTCCGAATCGGTCGGTTCGGTATAAAAAAAATCGGTTCGGTACCGGTACAAAAAAACCGGTATATACCGATTTTTCGGTACCGGTCTCGGTACCGAGCTTTTATGGTTCGGTAAAAATCGAACCGAACCGGTATATACCGGTTTTCTAATTTTTTTTAATATTTTTATTATTAATAAATAATTAATAATAATAATACTAAAAATAATAATAATATTAATAAAATAATGATTATAATAATAATAAAAAATAATAATATTAATAAAAATAATAAAAAAATAATAATTATATTAATATTCAGTTTTTTTCGATAAAAAATCAGTTCCGAACCGGTAAACTAGTTCGGTATACCGGTCCCAACCTGTACCGGTACCAAAATTTAGCCAATTTCGGTATCGGTTCGATTCGGTACCGGTCCGGTTCGGTTCGGTAAAAATCGGTTGCACACCCCTAACGACGAGTGGCTTCTCCGGACCATACGCGGGATCGGCGTAAGCTATCCCCCCCTCCGGAAGGAGGAATTTGACCCCCTCGCAAGGAGAGTCACAGAACTGGAGCATAAACTAGTAACAGTCAACCACGAAAGGGAGTCACCGATTGATCCGATATCACCATTTACGCTGGAAATCGATCGGGTTTGGGTCGACCCCACTAAAAAGGTTCCCCCCATTGAGAGCTATAATGTCACTGGGGACCATATTATCACACCCACGCCTATGATTGACTCATGCGATATTATGATCACTCTGATACTGCTAAGTGCCAGATGTTCGTCACCACGTTGAAGAAAGAAGCCCGACAGTGGATGACGTCGCAGCCGCCAAACTCTAGTGCGTTGTGGAAAGAGATTTGCGATAAATTTCATAGTTGGTTCGGGAGTAAAAAGAGAAGGGGGAAGCCCACAACTTCCTTGATGTAGATAAAACAACATTCGAATGAGAGCTTAAGTCAGTATGTGAAGAGATTCCGAGAGGCGATTGGTATGGTGATAGATTTGAACGGTCCTCAGGGGCTCAAATTCTTTACTACTAGGCTAGACGTGGTAAAGCCAAAAAAGTTGATGAATGACATGATGTTCGACCCCCCGAAGGACCTGTCCGAAGCATACGACCGGGTGAAGAACTTCATCGCCATTGAGGAGGCCATGGGGAGTCTGAAGCTGGACGCACACGCCCAGGAAAAGTCAAAGGACCGAGACATAAATAATAGCAATAGGCTAGAGGCACAATCGAGGAGGAAATTTAACAATGGTGGGTTGGGAGGTGGACGTCCTCTTTTCACTAATCGGAGCATCAAAAAGGTTTACACTCCTCTTAATATGGATCGGGCAAATATTTTGGAAGAGATCAGGGACAAACCCTACTTTGAACCATGCCCAGCCGATATTCATCCTTGGAGGGGAAATCAAAGTCGGTATTGCGATTATCATCAGACAACGGGACATACCACCGATGTGACGCCCCCAAAATAGGTCCACACAATCCATTTTGAGTCGTCAAAATATATGGTACAGAATTCAAATACAAATCTTCTTATTCCAACTGTTACTCTGTCGTGCAAAATACGACCACACATAAACTGTGAGTTTCAATACAAATATTGTGTCGTATATGACATGAAAATATCCACGCTCAAATTAAGTCCTCATTACAATTATTGTCACACTATTTTATAGAATAGTGAGGACTACTATGGTAACCATCTTGGACCATTACTCCACTATCCGACTAGTCCCAGCTACACTCTCGCTTCCTGAGAAGAACAATGGAACCAAAAGGAAAATGGTGAGCTCAATTAGCCAGTAAAGAATATTATAACTAAGATAATGTAGAACAAATTATCCTTAGTCCTCAACAGGGAAAAATCTGATAGAATATAATAGACAACAAGTTTTAGATCAACAACTGCAGCGAAAATAACAATCCATTAGAAGAGTCAAGTAGAGTATGATGTCTATTATCTTCTATGATTTAATAGTCCATCATCAATATTTTATCCCTGTAACACCAATCAATAAATTTTTCAAATCAATAATTTATCTTTGCACTACGGGCCAAAGATATTAATTTGTATCACCAATGGTCATGATCATGCCATAAACCTGTCCATCTTTGCACTACGGGCCAAATATATCAATTAACAGTTCATGTTTGCACTACAGATCAAAGATATCAATCAACAGTTCATCTTTGCACTACGGGTCAAAGATAATTTTCACCACAATTTAAGTCTGAGGATTATGACAATGATATAAAGAATGAATCTAGTGAGATCAAGAAAAAATATTAGAGATTTATAATTCAATTTATCCAGAGTTCAAGAATGTCCAAATTGTTAACATAAAGATCAAAACATGAATTCGATTTCAAGAATACGATTCATAAAAGATAACTTGGACAAAGAAAAGAAAATTTAATTTTGTTGTGAATAGTATTCATGAATAATACTGTATAAATAGTACTATATGAATAGTATCGTATGAATAGTACCTCGACATGAAAAGATTAAAATTTAACAAGAAAGTTCAGACCAATATTCTAGTGAAATGATATTAGATGAAGCAAAAACCTTAAGCAATTTCTAATCATTTTAGTAATTATAGAAGCAATACTTACTATAGTAAGTTTAGATTTAGGAATATGAAATGAAATAATATATGAAACTACAAAAGACAGATCATTTCCACAACTTTAATAAAGAATGATTACGAAGGGTTATTCACTAGGCATGCTGTAGTCCGCGTAGACAGGTTATTCCCACAACTTAATAAAGAATGAATACGAAGGGTTATTCACCATGCATGCGTTAATCCACGTAGATAGGTTATTCCCACAGCTTAATAAGGACCAGAATGACAACCCTTACAAGTATTGAAAAAAAATAACATCCTTTACTTTAGTAGGAGATTGGATACTACAATAATGTAGTAGCAGAATACTCTTCTTCTTTCTCTCTTATTCTCTTTCTATAGTTTCTCTCTCTCTCTATAGCTTTAGTGAATTGGTGAGAAAGAAGGAAGAAATGAGCTTCTATTTATAGAAGAATTCTAGCTTGGCCCTTGCAATGTGAAGAGGCAAGTGGCTTGACGCCTATAATGTGAAAAGATAAGTGGTTTAACGCCTGTAATGTGAAAAGGTAAGTGATTTGACGCCTGTAATGTGAAAAGGCAAGTGGTTTGACGTCTGTTAAAGGCAAGTACTATTGGTGAAAATGACTCTTAGATGATGACCTATGGGTCCCAAACTTATAAAATGCAACATATCACCATTATTTTCTTCGAGTGTCGGCAACTTCTTCTAATGGTTATGTTACTCATCACATAATTAATCAACGCTTTTAAATCCTTCAATAATTATTCACAATTAATATTATAGATTCACAATATTGACAACCAGATCGTTCCCAGGAAAGAGGGGGCTTTTCGATAAGGATTTCACCTTATTGGCGCGCAATTAGATAGCCTAACCCCTTTCCTCAACAGAACTTTCTAGACATTACCGATAATGCTAATCAATAATATCATTTTAATAATATGAGTTACTATATCGTGACAATTATTGATTTACAAATATAAAATATTGTGTAGATGATACTGTAATAATTATTGAATCAATAATATGAGATACTATGCAGTAACTACTGTGGTAATTATTGAATACTGAGTGACTTCTTACGTAAGAATCAATAATTAGAGATACTATGCAATACTATGTGCTACTGTGCAACAACACGTATTACTGTACTTTTATTGTGACGCCCCCAAATCCGGGTACTTGAAACCTATACTTGGTGCTACACGATACCATTCACACAAACTGCTTATTATATTATAAACTTAAAAATTATATCAAAGTTGACTAATCCCTAGGTACGACGACCCTTAAGTACTTTATTACATGATAGATAACATATTATCACAATACAAAGTTCTAAATATTACAACTAACACCTTATAACTATTCCTTCAGCTTCCCCTTTCCTTTGCCCTTGCCAGAACCTTCTAGTTGATCACGCTTAACTGAAAATATTTAATTTAAAGCAAGAATGAGCATTTAATTGCTCAGCAAGTAATGTAGACACTCGAAATTTTCCTTGCCTCAATACGAACATTGTGGGAGGGCAAAATCGTCAATCAAGCCAATCTCGGTACCCATACCAGGCTTCCAATACAAATCTGATCCCCAATATCGATAAACATAAATCCGATTCCCAATGTCGGTAAACCCAAATCCGATCCCCAATATCGGTAAACCTAAATTCGATCCCCAATTTTGGTAAACCTAAATTCGATCCCCAATGTCGGTAAACTCAAATCCGATCACCAATATCGGTACTCCAGTCAAATTTGATCACTAATGTCGGTACCCCAACTCCGATCTCCAATCGGACTGTCAATCCAGCTCTGATCTCCAATTGGATCGTCTATCCAACTCCGATCTCCAATCGGACCGTCAATCTAGCTTCGATCTCTAATTGAACAGTTAATCCAGCTCTGATCTCAAATCGGACCATTAATCCAGCTCTGATCTCCAATCGGACCGTCTATCCAGCTCCGATCTCCAATCGGACAGTCAATCCATCTCCGATCTCTAATCGAACCGTCAATCCAGCTCTGATCTCCAATCAGATCGTCAATCCAGTTCTGATCTCCAATCGAACCATCAATCTAGCTTCAATCTCCAAACGGACAGTCTATCCAGCTCCGATCTCCAATCGAACCGTCTATCTAGCTCCGATCTCTAATCAGATCATCTATCCAACTCCGATCTCCAATCGGACCGTCTATCCAGCTTCGATCTCCAATCGGACCATCAATCCAGCTTCGATCTCCAATCGGATTGTCAATCCAGCTCCGATCTCTAATCGGACCGTCTATCCAACTTCGATCTCCAATCGAACTGTCAGAACAACCCCGATCTCAATATCGGGCTATCAAATCAACCCCGATCTCCAATTGGGCCATCAAATCAAATCCCAATCTCAATATCGGGCCTTCAAATCAGCCCGATGTCAATTCAGAAAGTGCAATTCAGCCCCAAAGATAACCCTGGGAAGCCAGATCCACCAAGGACCACCCCGAGAGGGGCAAAATGGTCATTTTATCAACTCTCAGTCGATTCGGTCAAACTCAAACCGAATTGATGCCATCGAAGTCAGAATGAACCATAACAACGATCCCGAGTGCAAACAACGCAAGACAGCTCAACGAATAAACTGCGAGGAATCGAAGACCTGGTTATGAACCCATCTTCTCGGACCTGAAAAATGTTTTATCCCATGTCATTGCGACACTCTCAGCGAGGGCTTTCCAAAAAGGTATCGCACGCCTCAAACGGACGCTCCGATAAAAAGTTAGAAAGTTTTGACTTCGACTGCGCGTTGTCTGGAGTGCCCGTACTTCGAGACGAAGAAACTCGGCACCGCGGGCCCCACCAGGGGAGCTGCACCTCTTCCTGCGGCAACAGCAGGTAGAGTGGAGGCTCCCTGGTCTATAAATATGAGGCCAATCCCCTCATTTTCAAGAATCCAGAAACGCAGTGAAGCTCTGGCAGTTCAATTTTCTGACTTTTACACCTCTTCCAAACTCAAATATTTTCACTCTAACACGTAGATATACCCATATACTACCACATATCAGAAAATAACCGGTAGATTTGGACGTATAGAGCCTACGATTTGGGAAAAAGCCCGTGTAGCAGTCCATTGTAAGTATTTTCACGATCAGAAAGTGAATATTACTTCTTCGTACTTTTATACACTTGCACATTAAGTTTCGTTTTCTTAAAATGTCCGGAACCTAGTTCCATGGCCGTTTTCGTCAAAATTTGGTACATTTTTGTACATAAACTGATTTTCTAGCATTTCTACAACTCGGATTGATGATCCGTCAGCTCCAGCAGCTTTAATGCACTAGACCACACGTTCTGGCAACTTTATCGAACTGGGTTATCTTACCAGTCTGGGTTTGGCCCTTTTTTGTATATATTTAACTGTATATATACTAACATTTCAATTCTGTCAAGCCCGAATTTTAAATTCGAGGTAGTTTACCGCTTTTATATATATTTACGCATATATGAGCGATTTTCACCATCACTGGTCCTTGTATCAGTCTTGGTTGACTACATTTCTGTCAATATATATATTTCAATTCAGTTCGGGCACCAGCGTGAAAACCTATCGCCCTTTATATTATTTTTGCACACTTCGCCATACTGGGTGATCTCCCCAGTCACTGGTTGACTACTTTTCTGTAATTTATATTCCAGTCTGGCCTGAATTATTTCGTGGCCTTTATACTATTTTTTGCATACTTCGCCATACTTGGTGATCTCCCCGGTCACTGGTTGATTACTTTTCTGAACATTTACATTCCAGTTTGGCCTGGATCATTCTGTGGCCTTTTTACTGCTTTTATATATATTTATGCATATATAAGCAGCCTTCACCATCACTGGTCCTCTTCCCAGTCTTGGTTGACTACATTTTTGTCAATATATATATTTATATATATATATATTTAAATTCCTATCCGGACACCGGTGTGAAAACCCATCGCCCTTTACAGCTTTTATATATATTTGTATATATATATATATATATATATTTATATATATTGCTTTATTCGCTTTCTATTCAACTGCTGCTATAAATATTCATTTTATGTGAATTGACACTGATATATCTGCAGGCGGACTAGATTTATTTAAATTTCGCCAATTCTAGTTTTCAAACGGTTCAAAACCTTTAGACTGAACTGGGAAGATAGAATGGCTGAGATTTCCTTAAATCTAGCTTTCTTTCTAATTTCAGCTTCAAAAGCAACCTGACGACCCTTAGATCGCTATCTAGTGGGAACGAGACGCTTTAGCCGTGCAGACCAGAATTTACTGAATGAATCCTCGATTCTGGCAATTTTGGGAGGTTTTGGCTACTCATATGTGAGCCTAGAAATCGTGGGATTCACGATTAAAACGATCGGAATCTGATTCCCACGATGGACAAACTCCGATTTACAAATGTACCCTGCCAGTTTTTTTGTAGAAATGTACATGTAAACAGACCTTAAAGCGGTTATCCGGATTTAAGGTCTCCAGATAATGAAAAAATATCGATTGTCGTGTCAGCGTCCCTCCGATGATTTTCATACCCATGAGGAGACCGACACTTGTATATCCTGTAGTCGAGGATGCTTCGCAGCCCGACAAATCACCATTCACATGCATCATTAAGGCTATAAAGTTAAAATTAAAAGTATCAACAGGCTTCAATTCCTATGGCAGCGTAAGGGTTTGATAAACCAACTTTCAAAATATCATTGTTAAATCAATCAAAAGAAAAGCGTTTCAAGGAAAATCAAATTAAATGCTTTTGCAAATCAAATCAAAGACTGATTTTCAAATCAAATCAAAGACTAATTTTCAAATCAAATCAAACCCTTCGTATATAGGTTCAACGAAGCAAAGCATTACGTTCAATCAATCAAATCAATATGCCTAATTTTCAAACAGCATTCACTCACGCATTCCGGTTTTAAAGGGAAATATTGAAAAGATGCGGTACCGTGTTTACACGGGAGTCGTGGGGTGCCTAACACCTTCCCCACACTTAACCAAGCCATCGAGCTCAAAACTTTGTTTTCAAAAGATCGAGTTTCGACAGTGTCCAGCAATTGGGCCTCTTTCAAACAAAACTCGGTTGAGTTGGTACAACCATTTCAAATCTACCCACTGGCGACTCTGTAAAACGTTCAAATCGTCGACATGATACATGTTGGCCTTTCTCCTAAAAAACCCTTCAAAACCTTTTTCCTAAATAAAAAGAGTGAGGGTAAAGAAAACTTAGGAAAAGAGATTAAAAGATCCGGGTTGCCAACCCGCGGATTTTTTAAACCAACGTCGACAGGTGGCGACTCTGCTGGGGACAGTAGAGGCCGCTTTTAAATCTTTTCAAAACATTTCCCTTTCAAAACTATTAAATGCATGAAATTCTGCATCTCCACAGTCAATGAATGAGTGAATGCTGCATCTTTACATTGAATGAATGTGAATGAATGCTTTCTTGCTTTTTAGTGCTTCGCACCCATGTCATCATATGCACTACGGTAAGGCACGATGTATGTGAATGTATGTTGTGTGTCCCTTTCATAAGGAGGAAAACCCGGTCGGTGATAAGTAATGTTTCTGGGGACGGCTAAGTCTCTGGGGCTCATGAAAATGCACCACCCAGATTCGCTTCAGTTGAACGATTGGATTAATTTTCCCTCTAGTAGATTGCGATGATCGAGGAACCTTCATGCCGATTAAAAAGCCGCGAGAGTAACCTAAGATAGGTCAGCCTCTGATTAACCAAATCCGAAGGGAAGCTTCTTCATGCCTTCCTCTTTCAATTCCATGTTAAGTCTCCAATTACCGAGGAGCATAATGTAAATATCATAATGAAAGATTTACTTTCCCTGTCAAAATACCATGTTATCCTGTCTTTAAAACAACTAACCTCGGTTTTGTGGGATCAAATCTAAAAAACACATCATGCATCCTATCCTTACCTACATCAGAGAATTGACACGCCTACGTTTTGTTGTAGGTAAAAATTGGTCCTGTCACCAGGTCTAAATCTAAAGCACCCAGTCCATCCACGGACATGGCTTCTAGTGCTCAAGCAGAATTCGCCCCGGTATCCCGGGAAGAGTTCGAAGGACTAAAAAATCAGATAGCCGAGTTAGCCGATTTTCTACGAGAACAAAGCAAGGCCCTTAGAGGGAAACAATCTCAAACTCACACAGAACCTGGAGCATCTGGTGGTAGTGCTGGCGGTCAAGAGATTAAAAAGGCCAAAACTCAGATTCCTGGACCACAAAACCCGAACACGACCAACAAAACCCTTGAAATCACCTCCCTCGTCAAAGAACAGGAAGCTGGTGACATCATGAAGAGCGTACAACAAATGGAGGAAGCTGTCAGATCAATCAAAGGGATTGGGGCATTCGGTAGTGTCAATTACTCTGACCTCTATATATTCCCTGGGGCTCGTTATCCTGAAAAATTTAAGACTCCTGACTTCGAGAAATATGATGGAACAGGAGATCCTTACACACACTTAAAAGTATTCATTAGAGAACTCGGATCTTATGCAGAGGATGAGAAGCTTTAAATGGAGCTATTTCAGAAGAGTCTAACCGGAGAGGCGAGGGCATGGTACGCCCGTCTGGACAACTCCAAAATCCACAGTTGGGAAGAACTGGCCCACGTTTTCCTCGGTCAATACAGCTTCCAATCTTAGCTGGCTCCAGACAGATACCAAATTACCAAGATCAGGAAGAATAACATTGAATCATTCAGAGAATATGCCCAGCAATGGAGACGGGTCACATCACAAGTCACCCCATCCATGATTGAATCTAAAATAGTCATGACCTTCATCGACATCCAAGAAGCTCCTTATTATGAGAGGGTCCTAGTAGGCATAGGAAAACCATTCTCTGAAATGATCAAACATGGCGAAATGGCCGAATTAGGGCTCAAATCCAGGAAGATAAAAGATCTAACCGCCCTTGAAGCTGTCGCTGAGCATATCCAGTCCAAAAATTATGGGAGTAATCCCCAGAGGGTGCACAAAAAGAAAGACGAGGAAGTGTCCTTAGTCTTACAAGGACAAAATCCAAGGGGTGAGTCAAACAGTATGCCCATTCAAAGGAGGAATTATACCCCTTTTCAAAATCCAGCACAGCCTTCAAACCCTCCACTCCAGAAAAAGATGGAGGTTAGGCGTCGAAGAACCTTCACCCCTCTAGGGGATTCATTTGAGAAAGTATTCAAACTTCTGACAGCCCAGAAGAAGATTGTCCAACTCCTTCCACCAACCAACACTAATGGTCAGAATTTCGACCTAAGCAAGAAGTGTGCTTATCACTCTGGATCTCCAGGCCATGGCACCCCAGACTGTTGGTCTCTCAAGCACAAAATACAAGACTTGATTGACAGCGGAGAGATTGTGGTCACAAAGCCTGAGCAACCCCATGTGCAGGACAATCCTCTGCCACAGCATAAACAGGAGAATGTCAACATGATCAGCACCACAAATAGAGAGGGATCCAATTACCTCCGTTATGTGGGAGAATCAATTCAATCCAACAACACCAGGCCAGATAGTTGGGAAGTTTTTGAAAGGCGATTCCTGATAGAGCAGGAGATCAAATCTATCAAGGAGCAAATCGAGCAGTTAGCAGAACTGGTCATTTACCAGCATCAGCTCACCAGGAATATGGTGAAACAAATCAACCAGTCCATTGTCGATCGTCCTCCCACACCAGAGATCACTTCCCCGAGAAGTCAATACCAGTCTAATGAGAATGATCTTTGGGCCAACAGGGTGGCCGAAGAAGAGAATCTCTGAGCAGATGGGAAATTCCTATTCCAAAGAAACTTCACCAACCTAAATCAATCAATGGAAGAAATCCTTCAAATGCTAATCAACGAAGCAATGGTTGCAGACCTGTTACCTCCATTGAATCCTCGAGCCAGAAAATTTAAACCTGACCAAATATGTCAGTACCATTCAAATTCACCCGGCCATAACACTGAAGATTACTGGGCACTTCGTAACTTGATTCAAGACATGATTGAAAATGGGAACCTGATAAGGGGAAATCAAATCCTCCATCTCCCAGACAATGACACTCTCTAGATCCCCACTGTATGGAACCAGAACACAGTGGCTATTATATCCTGCGATGGGGAGTCGACTCTCAAACCCTTAGTACTAACCGGGAAAGGGGTTCAAGAACTACCAGATCCTGTGAAGGTGGCTGCACCTCAGCCTCTAATCTTGCCCTTCAGACCTCAGTATCTAATCATCAGTCTGAAGTGTGTCCCATGGAACTACGGGGACAATGAAGGCTCCACTTCAAACAACGTTACCATTGTGCCGAAGGACAATCCCTTATACCTACCTCAGCGGGTAATCAAACCGGTCATCAAAGCAAAAGAGAAGGTGGATGAAGAGAAAATCAAAGAGTTCCTCAACAAAATAGGACACAATGAAATCAAAATAGTGCAAAGCTTGGAGAACGCACCCAAACAAATGTCCATCCTCGACTTGGTCCTATCCTCAGAGGAACATCGCAACATTCTAGTGAAAGTACTAGAAGAAGCTCATTTGCCACATACGGTGGACACCGAGAAATTCCGTCACATGATAGAGCACATCTTCAACAGCAATATGATATCTTTTAATGACGATGATATCCTGGCAGAGGGAACGGGCCACCACAAGTCCCTGCATATAGCTGTAATGTCCTCCTTATATATAATCAGAGGTGTGCTCATTGATGGAGGATCATCCCTCAACATTTGTCCATACGACACTTTAGAAAGGATGAAGATCAATCCGAACCGGATCAAAACCAGTCATATGGTCATCCGGGCCTTCGATGGATCTCGCCGACAAGCTATGGGGGAAATAGAGCTACCTCTAGAGATTGGCCCACACACTTTCTATGTATCTTTCCAGGTACTCAACATCGCCACCAGATACAACTTATTATTGGGCAGACCCTAGATCCACATGGCAGGGGCAGTGCCATCCACCCTCCATCAACAACTTAAGTACATTATCAACGGTAGCCTCATCACAGTGAATGCCGAACCAGAGTACCCTACCTATATACATGGGGATATGCCAGTGATTAGCCTGGATACGAAGATTGAGCCTGCCAGTTTTCAAGCTCTAGAGGTGAGCGATACTCAGTATCTACCTATCGGGGCACCAACCCTAAAACCTAAAGTCTCCACCGAAGTAATGATAGTGGGGCAAGAAATGGTATCTTCGGCTTCCACCATGGAGAAGGGTTGGGAAAGAATAAGCAAGGTATCAAGATGCCAGTCCAAATCCCAAGTCAGACTGGGAGAGCAGGATAGGGATATTCATCCGGGTCAAGCTGCCGGAACCCACATAAACATCCCAAGGCTTATGCCTCCACAATTCTGTTGCCAAACCCCACAAATGCTGGATGGATGAAACCTACGAGGAAAATCCCGAATGTGGTATAAGCCATGCTATTCCCTCCAATCATACCTGTCCATGAAAGAAAAGCCTTCAAGCCTGAGGCAGACAGCAAAAAGGGAAAAGAAAAGATCCTGTACAAAGGACGAGACCCATTCGCTAATATGAGGGTCATTATCAACTACGAGGGCATGAATGACGAACTCCCAGACAGCGACAACGAGGATCAAGTTCAAATTCCTCGCATCAAGAAGGGAAAAAGGAACAGTTCAAAGAAGATCCCTGGCCCTATTATAAAGGATGTCTCAGTCATCATCCAAGACGAGACAGATAATCACAAATCCCTGATCCTCCCGGTTCATGATGATTTAACCTTGGATAACTGGAGCAGTGTCCCTTGCCTCAGTCGAAAAGGGTAAAGGGGCAGAGAGTCAATCTGCTCTTAATCATGCTTTCATTTACTGCTTACTTTTGCTTGCACATCTATATCAGTAACTTTTGTCATGCTTTACAAATGTTCTGTATGTTTAAGCAGTTGTATATATTAATGAAAGCATTTTTGTTTTCAGGACCCAAGCATTGGATGTATGTGTCTCTGCTGATGAGATGCCAACCTGTCAAAATGACTACGACTTTGATGTAGAATTGAACTTCGACTTGATGGATATTGATCAAGAGGAGGAAGATGACTATGAGGTGCCCGAGGAGATCAAAGAATGGGTTGAAGACAAACCCAAACCAAACCTCAAACAAACCACCACCATCAACATAGGAACCTCCGAAAACATCAAAGAAATCCAAATAGGTTCAGACCTCACACCCAATCAAAAAGCCGACCTGATCAAACTCCTAAAAAAGTACCAGGATGTATTTGCATAGTCACATGAAGACATAATTGGATTATCCACTGATATTGTCATCCATCGAATGCCCATTAAAGATGGATTCAAACCAGTCAAGCAAAAGCTCAGGCGATTAAAACCTGAATGGAGTCTGAAAGTCAAAGAAGAAATTGTTAAACAATTCAAAGCCGGAATCATCATGGTATCAACATACCCAGAATGGCTGTCAAATATAGTTTTCGTGCCTAAGCCAGGAGGGAAGGTATGAGTCTGCGTGGATTACCAGGATTTGAACAAATCCTGTCTCAAGGACAATTTTCCGGTACCGTTCATCCACATCCTGATCGACAATACTACGCAGTATGGCATATATTCCTTCGTGGATTGCTTTGCTGGTTATCATCAAATCATGGTTGCTGAAGAGGACTAGGAGAAAATAGCTTTTTATTACTCTCTGGGGAACTTTCTGCTATAGACGACTATCTTTAGGCCTTATCAATGCTGGAGCCACGTATCAGCGAGCCATGATGACCCTCTTTCATGACATGATGCACAAAGAGATCGAAGTTTAAGTGGACAACATCATCATCAAATCTAGGAGGGAGGATGATCACATTGACCATCTCAGGAAGTTGTTCAATAGGTTACGTAAGTATAACCTCAAGCTCAATCCTGCCAAATGTGCTTTTGGCGTCAAAGCAGGCAAGCTGCTAGGATTTTTGGTGAGTAATCGGGGCATCGAACTCGACCCTGCCAAGATCAAAGCCATTACTGAAATGCCCGTACCTCGTACGTAGATGGCGATACAGGGATTCCTAGGAAGGATCAACTTCATAAGCCGATTCATTTCCCAACTCACAGTAACCTATGAACTTATCTTCAAGCTGTTAAGGAAGAATTCCTCCACCAAATGGAATAAGGAGTGTCAACAAGCCTTCCTTGCCATCAAGAAGTAGCTGACTGAAGCTCCTATTTGGTACCCCCAAGGGATGGAGTTCCCTTATTCATGTACCTATTCGTCAATAACAACGCAATGGGCTGCATATTAGGACAGAAGGATGATAGTAGTAAAGAAAGAGCTATCTAGTACATCAGCAAAAGATTCAGCAGTGGTGAACAGAAGTACACCCTGATCGAAAAGACATGCTGTGCGTTAGCATGGGCCGCCATGAGGTTGCAACACTATTTGCATGGGCATACAACATATCTCATATCCCGCATGGATCCACTCAAATACGTATTCAACAAACCAATGTTGAATTGCCGACTGTCCAAATGGCAGTTGATCCTACAGCAGTTCGACATTGTCTACGTAACTCAGAAGTCAATCAAGGGTCAAGGCATTGCAGATTAATTAGCTAAAGCACCTTCCCATCGAGCCCCTGGAGACAAATTTCCCAGATGATGGGATCATGAAAATTCAACAACTCCAGTCAGAGAATACAGTCCAACCATGGAAAATGTATTTTGACGGAGCGGTAAACATGGAAGGTGCCGGAGCTGGGGCAGTCCTCATCTCTGGTGCAGGAAAGCAGTATCCTGTGGCTACCAAACTTCAATTTGGCAACACCAACAACACAGCCGAGTATGAAGGATGTTTAATGGGGTTGAAGCTAGCCCAATCTATGTCTATCAAACACCTACTCGTCTTCGAAGATTCCGAGCTGGTCATCAGACAAACCACCGGCGCGTATCTCACCAAAGAACTGCATTTGATGCCCTATCAACGGCAGGTCCTCAAAATATCTAGGGAATTCGAAGACATAACCTTCGTTCATATTCCTCGGGGTCGGAATGACTTCACTGATGCATTGGCAACGTTGGCTTCATTAATCTGCATATCCGATAAGAGTGGATTGCCCAACATCAAGTTCACAATTCAGAAAACCCCGACATATGGGAATTACATTGGAGAAGTATTAGATGAAATACTTCCTGTCAAGCAGCCTTGGTATCAAGACATCAAGGAATATCTTCATGATGGGTCCACACCCACTGGGGCAAGTCAATCAGAGCGAAAGTGAATTCACAAAATGGCCATGAAGTTCTATTTGAGTGGAGATGCACTTTACAAGAGGGATGCTGGAATAGGCTTGTTGAGATGCCTCGACAAAGAGCAAGCCCAAAGACTTATGGATGAAATCCACGGTAGAGTTTGTGGTCCACACATGAGCGGTCATCTGCTGGCCAAGAAGATAATCAGAACAGGCCATTATTGGATCTTTCTTAAGGCTGACTGCGATGATCACGTTAAGAGATGTTATCAATGCCAAATACATGGAAATGCCATCCACGCTCCTACGAATGAGTTGCACAACATAAGTTCACCATGGCCTTTCTCCATGTGGGGAATGGATTTGATAGGTCCAGTGGAACCAAAAGCCAGTAATGGTCATCAATTTATTTTCACCATGATCGATTACTTCACCAAATGGGTTGAAGCAGCCTCCTTTCCCAAAGTCACAAAAGAGGTCATCATTAGTTTCATCAGAAATAATGTCGTCTATCGATATGGACAACTGGAGGTGATTGTATCAGACAATGCCAAGAACCTGAACAATCAAATGATGAAAGAATTGTGCAGGAAGTTCCACATCAAGCATCTCAATTCCGTAATCTATCGGCCCAAGATGAACGATGATGTCGAAGCGGCCAATAAAAACATCAAGAAAATCATGCAGAAAATGTCCGCCAATCACAAGGAATGGCCTGACTTGCTGCCTCTTACCTTGTTAGCATACAGGACGTCAATGCACACCTCTACTGGGGCTACCCCCTATTCGTTGGTCTATGGCATGGAGGCAGTCCTTCCCATAGAGGTAAAGATGGAATCCTTGCGAGTATTGATCGATGCTCAGATAAACGAGGATCAGTGGTTGCAAGACCGGTATCATCAACTGTCCCTGATAGATGAAAAGAGAGCTACAACCATTTTCCACGGACAGTTATACCAGCAAAGGATTGCCAGATCCTATAACAAAAAGGTCCGAATCCGACAATTCAAATAAAATGACTTGGTGCTAAAGAAAGTCCTGGCCAATCAGGATGAAGCCAAAGGAAAATTCGCCCCAAATTGGGAAGGCCCTTTCATTGTCAAGGAGGTGTTGACAGGGGGAGCTATCAGACTACAAGAAATGGATGGGAATGAATTTCCTCAACTCATCAATTCAGACACCTTAAAAAGGTACTACGTTTGAGACACATGCATACCCACATCCGGGTCCTACGAATCAAATCAGGTTCGGTTTTTCACTAGAAAGCCGGAACTACGAATGACCTGATCTCCCTACACCCGGGAGTACGTAGGCAGCCATTTCTGGTGCCGTCAAACCAAATAAAAACTCAAAAATTCATCAAACCAAACTCAAAACCCAAGATAAATACTTTACAAACCATTTCGGCAAACAACCTGAATTACTAATGACCTGATCTCCCTCAACCCGGGAGTACGTAGGCAGCCATTTACGGTGCGGTCTGACCTTCAAGAAAAAATAAAAAAATAAAAGACCAGTTCCAAGACACCGAAGACAAATAAAAGCTAAATCCTATCAAGCTATCCTGGTCAATAGGCCCATATGAGATACTCCCTGACATCTCAACTGTCAGTCCATCAAGGAGAAGCTCAAGATACATCAACAACTGTGAGTCATGAAAGAAGTGGTAATCACTCAGCAATGACAGTACATATCCAATCAGGGAAGTGAATCAAAACTATATTTCTCTGATATATAATACTGTTTAATATATACATAGTGCCCTGTACATGACAAAAATTGCTGATCTAGTCTGTGCAGGAAAAAAAAGCTAGTCTATGGACCCAAGGACAAGCGGGTCATCAATGCCAACATGGCATCTCTCTCTGAAGATGGGAGAGCATCTGTAAGTGCCATCCACTCAGCCTCCATACGACTCAATACCTCCACAATCATCTGCAAGGAGGCACTGTGGTCATCAATGTATGCACTCATCTCGGTGACCAAACCATGAGTGTAAGATCGAAGAGCAGTACTATCAGCAATGTGGAAATCACAGGAAGCTATAGCCTCATCCCTCTCCGCAAAAGCTGCATCTCGAGCAATCAAAGTCTCCTCGATCTTAACATATGCTGCGTCTCTAGCCGAGCGGATATCGTCTCGCTCCACAACCATTGTGTCTCTGGCAGAGCAGAGCTCCTCCCGCTCAATCAATCCAGCATACAAAGCATCCCTGAGTCCATCTCTCTCAGCAAAAGCTAAATCTCTGCCAGACAAGGCAGCTAACATCTGCGCTTTAGCTGAATCTCGCTCAAAGGTCATCCTGAATAATGAGTCAGCTAAAGCCGAGTCAGTCTCTACAGGAATAATTGACGGATCACTCACTAGAGCCGCTGTCAAACCCGTGAACAACTCATCCTCGGTAAGAGAATCTGAATCCTCCATAGGCTCATCCTCGTCGGAGTCCATAATAGGAGATAAATGTGGCTCTGCTGCTGCAACTGCGGTCTCTGCCTCCAACCATGCAGAATACTCCAGAGAATGACCCGGATAGCTACCAGAGAAATCAGCCCTCTCTCGATGAGTCCAACACTCATATACTCTAACCAAGCCGGTGGATGACATAAGCCGACGTCCTTTGATCAGCAGACCCCTCAAAATGGTGCAAACTCTACAACTGATCGAACTGACACATGACTGCTAGGGGATGATAGGTAGTCACTCCCCTCAATCCCGCCAGGGGCAAATAATCCAGGCCAGAAGAATGGGTGATAAAGCTATATGGGGACGCTAGCCTTGAGCATGGCAAGATCGAGAACGGATGCTCAATATTCGACAGAAATGCCAACCATGACTCTGCATCAATGCACTTCGCAGGCTGAAAGGAGTAAACTGTGGATGTATCGTGAGTAAAGCAAAAACCCCGAGGCCTAAAGAATCCAATCAGTCGTATATGGGACATCAGCCATATATACAGCAAGACCGAGCTACCCCTAAAAAACCCCTCTGGATGGGTACTACAATGTGTGGCGGATCTAAATATCTCAGCCAATATCATCGGGACGATGGTGCTACCCTGTCTAAGGGCCCGAACCACAACTACCAATCCCACGTCCAAATGATCCAAGCGAAGCGGCATATAGATTTTTGCCACAATACACATTAGCAGAATGTCTACTCTGGCCAAATGCCATGCCTCTGCTGAAATAATAAAATCTCAGACATGGCGATCATAGCTGTCTAGCTCGCCAAATCGATCGATCAGGAAATCAATCGAGATCACGTGTCCAGATACAATCTCATCCCTGATCACATTCTGACGGAGACCGGACATATGGGTAAACGGTCTCCTCATATCACTAATAGCCGTACGAGCACACGACAAATCCAGAGCCAATCCAGTAAATCGCTCGTACTTCTCGAGAGTTGGTGTCAACTCATGCCGCCTGAAGTGGAAAACCTGTCCCTCAGGTATCCAGAAGGGTAGAATACCATCAACAAATCAAGATGGCACCCAAAAATCTGCGAGGGCCAACGAATGCCCCAATATGTGATCCACTATCCCTCTGACTGGGTAGGGCAGGCTTTCATACCACGACCTTAATGATGTGGCTACCTCAGATGGTGGTGAATGCTCAATACGACTGACCGCTGATGACGTCATCTGTAGCACCGTACCACAAGACCATCCAGAGGTCAAATCAAGTCGTAGCTGTCTGAATGCATACACATAACATAATATAAGCATGATAACAAATATAAACATGATACGATAGATAGAGAAGATCATGAATATCTATAACAAACTATCTACTGTAGGACATCATCCCTGAAAGAAAATACAAAGCAGAAAGGAAAATACAGGGAAATGGGGGCATCACCACCCAACTAATACAGTGGTCTATCAAAATAATGGCACAAACGCCAAATAGCTAAAATAGCGGCTGACCAAAAATATAGCTCCAATAGCTATCAGAGGAAGTCGAAGACATCAGTGTCAAAGAAATCGACCTGCTCCATCTCCTCAGTGGATACAAAACCGTTGCTATCAGGCATGTCTGGGCGGTATAAGGGAGGATCTACCCCTGTAAAGCTGCTGCTAAATGGACCTGAAGAGGGGCCCGCTCTAGAGCTGGACTGGTCAAAAGAAGATGTCTCTGATGGATCTCGGCCAAGGTGCCTGATAAAGAAACGAGCTCTCTCCAACTCCCTGGTCAGATCTTCTATCTGGTCTGCATGAGTGGGCTCCCTAAAGCAAGCTATCCAGTCCGTCATCATCATGGACCCTGGCACCATGTCTGCCATGAATTGGGTGGCACGAGTCTGAGCTATAATAGTGCGAGGACTCCACCAACTGCTAAAAGCCTCCTAGCTATACAGGCCCTCTGATAAGGCAAAGCCGTCTATGTCCTTCATAGGGATATCTATCAATGGCACGGTCAATGGACAATGATGCCAAGCAGGAGGAGCAATGGGAATACGGATCTCCCCCATAATGCTCCTAATGGCACGCTCTCCAAGATAGAGCTCCCAGCCTCCCACCGTCAACAAAGGGACTCTACAGGTCGATAAAACAAACTCCCGACCTGTAAGGATGCCTCCCTCAAATCCGACAGTCAAAAACTCAGAGGTATACGGCGTCCAGGTGATCGAACTCGCCGTCAAAAGCTCCAACTGCAAACGGGCATGAGTGAATCCCTCAGAAACAGGGACCTCCATCAAAGTGGAGTGATGCCATCTCCGTCCTCGAGGATAGGTCTCCAGACCTAGGGCAGAAGCGGGTCGTAGGCAAGGAAGCCTCTCAAATGCCCAAAGCTGATCATACAAATAGCAAAAGTCTTCAGTGACCAAGACTGATAAAAATGGATGCTAAAACCAAAAAGGTACAGAAAGATGTACTCACCAGCAGAAATGGATAAAATCCTAGCCAAGCCTCCGTCACACCCTCTGAAAGCATGCGCATGCCACTGAGAAAGTAGGCAAAGGTATAGGAGCCCCAATCATAGTCACTGAGGCGCTCTACATGTCGAGTGGCGCTAATCAAGGCGAAGGATATAGTAAATGAGTTATCCGCCACAAAATAACTCCTGATGATCGATAAAAATAATCGCCTCAGAATGCGATCTCTAGCCCTCTGATCATCAGGCGGGGCCTCCTGTAAAGTTCCATCCTGGGCATCTGTACTCAAGGGACCAGATCGGACCGTCCGACCCTTGAATGCCGTCGTAGGGACTCCCAGCAGGGACTCCTAGTAGGGGCCTAACAACAGTGGGCGTAATGTCAGCCACGACAGGCACTAGCTCGCCCTCAAACTCAATGCCGGTGATAAATCTCCAATCCATAGGAGTCATCATCACCTCGCAATCTAGCAGATGAAGGGATTGAGTCTGGTGGAACCAGCGCTCAGATAAAGCCCTCATATACCCCCAGGGGCAACGGCGGGGAAGGATCGAGAAAAAGGCCTGAAAACCTTAGCCATCTACGATCTCTCTATAATCCTCGTGCAAAGTATGATACAGGGAGTGCACACTGAACTAGTTCCCTCGAGGCTGCGTAAAGCCGGGAACTTGCATCAAAAACCAACCCATGTCAAAAACCTGTGCCCCGAGAATGGTAAAAAGGAAGAAAAAGAATCCAAGAATAGAAAAACTTTAAGTCACCTCGTTGGCGTGAAGGTATCTCAATGGATGGCGACTCAAATCGCCCAGCAACTCTTGCATCTGCACAACAATGCCCGGGACCTCCGCACGTGGAGCCTGAGCGGGAACAGGAGCAACAAAAGGAGCCTCCTCATCGTCAATATCAAGTGGTTGTTCGTCCTATGCTGGACGAATCACCGCCTCCATCAATCTATAAGGCGTCCGAGTTGGACGAGGCTGGGGAACATTAGAAGCCCTCCTCCGTTTGATACCTGAGGATACCCTGCTGGAACTGCCGGGTCTTTCGTGATCCATCGCATACACCAATGCTCCAAATCACCTCAGAAGGGGTGTGGTAAGCCTAAAACCCGTGGGTTATCATTTTTAATCAATCCAACATATATCTCTAGGTTCTAAGACTTGCATGGGTCGGTTAGAAATACCCAGTAAAGTCAAAACTATATGTTTTCAAAACCTAGAAACTAAAAACCTGCATGGGTCAGTCAAAAAACTCCAGTAGAGTCAAAAATGCATGTTTTTCAATGCCTAAGATTTTGGAAATTTTTTGCCAGAGTCTCCTTTGTAAAACAGACTGTCCACATGCACACAGGCATATCTTGGTGGCCATTCAGTAGCACACCTACCCAAAAATAAAAATAGTTCATATTTATGAAGAAAAATCAAAAGTCAACCTCACATGGTAGCCAAATTACCATGGACATTTTTAGTTGAAAATCCAGGCTCACTAGGCCTCAAAAAGGATGACTAAACTGGTCAAAAAGTGCAAAATATCACTGTCTCAGAACCTGAATTTTCTTACATCCAAACATGCATTACAGTAAGATATGCATACATATGTAGTCAGAAAATTTTTAGCAGGTCATATAGGCATACATTTCTCATATATTGCGTCTGAAAGGCCCCTGAGTGGTTCGCATGCTTTTAACGGTCAAAACTTGCGAAAAAAGGACGTAAAATGTTACCTGCGTTGCGCTGATTGCCTAGGAACTAACGAATTCAAAAAAAAGTTGTCCAAGCTCTGTAGATCTGAAAAAGAAGATCGAAATCCGTTTGGAACTCAAAACTGAAACTTTAAAAATGAAAATCCCAAAGCCCATTAAATAGCCCAGGTGGAAGCGAGCCCACCTTTGGCTGCCGCACCTCCACCTGCGGCACCCCAGGGTGGGTCCCACTCCCCTGGGCTCAGTCCAGTTAGGGTCAAAATGGAGTTCTTATATGCTGTCAAGTCAAATCTTAAGAAAAATCGCTACGCGATTGTGCGGTTTGTCTTGAAAATCTGCGATTAAGCAATGGGAATTTGACAGAAAGGGAAGCCCCACAGAACCCTTGGTATTCATCCCGGAGTCATGTCCGGGGATCAACAAAACAAATTACAAAACCCCATCGAAGCGTCGGGTACTGACCGATGACAGTTCAGCCGTTGGCACAACCCCAGCGAAGCGTCGGGTACTGACCGATGACAGTTCAACCGTTGGCACAACCCCAGCGAAGCGTCGAGTACTGACCGATGACAGTTCAACCGTTGGCACAACCCCAGTGAAGTTTGGGTATAGACCAAAGTCAAGCTCAGCCGTTGGCACAACCCTAGTGAAGCGTCGGGTATTGATCGATGACAGTTCAGCCATTGGAACAACCCCAGCGAAGCGTCGGCTACTGACCGATGACAGTTCAGCCGTTGGCACAACCCCAGCGAAGCGTCGGGTACTGACTGATGATAGTTCAACCATTGACACAACCCCAGCGAAGCGTCTAGTACTGACCGATGACAGTTCATCTGTTGGCACAACCCCAGCAAAGTTCGGGTACAGACCGAAGTCAAGCTCAGCCATTGGCACAACCCCAGCGAAGCGTCGGGTATTGACCGATAACAGTTTAGCCATTGGCACAACCCTAGCGAAGCGTAGGGTACTGACCGATGACAGTTCAGCCGTTGGCACAACCCCAGCGAAGCGTCGGGTATTGATCGATGACAGTTCAACCATTGGCACAACCCCATCGAAGCGTCGGGTACTGACTGATGATAGTTCAGCCATTGGCATAACCCCAGCGAAGCGTCGGGTACTGACCGATGATAGTTCAGCCGTTGGTACAACCCCAGCGAAGGTCGGGTACTGACCGATGATAGTTCAGCCATTGGCACAACCCCAGCGAAGCGATGGGTACTGACCGATGACAGTTCAACTGCTGGCACAACCCCAGCGAAGCATCAGGTACTGACCAATGACAGTTCAGCCGTTGGCATAACCCTAGCAAAGTTCAGGTACAGACGAAGTCAAGTTCAACCGTTGGCACAACCCCAGCGAAGCGTCGGGTACTGACCGATGATAGTTTAGCCGTTGGCACAACCCCAGCGAAGCGTCGGGTACTGACCAATGACAGTTCAGTTGTTGGCACAACCCCAGTGAAGGTCGGGTACTGACCGATGCTAGTTCAGCCGTTGGCACAACCCCAGCGAAGTTCGGGTTCTAACAGAAACAATTTCATCCATTGGCTCAGCCCTAACGATGTTTGGGTACTGACCGAAGTCAATTTCAACTGTTGGTACCCTTCCAGCAAAGTTCGGGTACAGACCGAAGTCAGTTCAGTCGTTGGCACAACCCCAGCGAATCATTGGGTACTGACCGATACAGTTTAACCTGTTGCTTAGCCCCAGCCAAGCTTCGGGAGTGATCCGGTGACGAAGGCAATTATAGTAATCCATCGCCAATGATGGAATCTGTTATACACATCCTCAAAAGAGAATGAGGTAAGAGATTGGATATTCAGCTCCCTACTGCAAGCTGCCAAGTAAAACCTATCATCCGGATAAAACATCAGAAGATCCCAGCAAGGTGACTCGATACCTGAGGGACAACCCCGTTAGAGGAGCCTTCCGAAACACACAAACGGCATCAGCCAAGAAAGGAAATCTGCCCCCTGATAATGCTGACAAATGCGGGAAACCATGAGTTTCAAACCATGGTAAAATCAATATAATAGCATCCCCATCAGAGTTAAACAGGCTACCGTGAATATAGTTCGCGGTAACCTATCAATAACATCAAGGGCTGTCCATGACAACGTTATCCCCAGGAGATAAATGACGTAAGCAGCCAAGAGCAGCCCCGTTCTACTCAAAGACATCCAGCCTTCGTAGCGACTCTAGCATTTATCTTATTTCCAATGTCTACTAATCTTGATCCTGTCCATTCCACTACATTGCATGGACATGATAAAGAGGGGCATCTGTAGACACTCAAAATTTTTCTTACCTCAATTCGATCACTGTGGGAGGACAAAACCATCAATCAAGCAAATCTCGGTACCTATACCAGGCTTCCAATACAAATTCGATCCCCAATATCGGTAAACCTAAATCCGATTCCCAATGTCGATAAACCCAAATCCGATCCCCAATATCGGTAAACCTAAATTCGATCCCTAATGTTGGTAAACCTAAATTTGATCCTCAATGTCGGTAAACTCAAATCCGATCACCAATATCGATACTCCAGTCAAATCCGATCACCAATGTCTGTACCCCAGCTCTGATCTCTAATCGGATCGTCAATTTAGCTTCGATCTCCAATCGGATCGTCAATCCAGCTTCGATCTCCAATCGGACAGTCAATCCAACTCTGATCTCCAATCGGACCGTCAATCTAGCTCCGATCTCCAATCGGACCATCAATCCAACTCCGATCTCTAATGGGACCGTTAATCCAGCTTCGATCTCCAATTGGATCGTCTATCCAGCTCCGATCTCTAATCAGACCATCAATCCAGCTCTAATCTCTAATTTAAACGTCAATCCAGCTCCGATCTCTAATCGGACCGTCAATCTAGCTCTGATCTCTAATCGAACCGTCTATCCAGCTCTGATCTCCAATCAGACTGTCTATCCAGCTCCGATCTCCAATCGAACCGTCTATCCATTTTTGATCTCCAATCGGACCGTCTATTCAGCTCCGATCTCCAATCGGACCATCAATCCAGCTTCAATCTCCAATCGGACCGTTAATACAGCTCCGATCTCCAATCGGACTGTCTATCCAGCTCCGATCTTTAATCAGACCGTCAATCCAACTCTGATCTCCAATCGAACCGTCTATCCAGCTTCGATCTCCAATCGAACCGTCAGAACAACCCCGATCTCAATATCGGGCTATCAAATCAACCCCGATCTTGGATCGGGCAGTCAAATCAAATACTGATCTCAATATCAGGCCTTTAAATCAGCCCCGACGTCAATCTGGGAAGTGCAATTCAGCCCCAGAGATAACTGGTGGAAGCCAGATCCACCAAGGACCACCTCAGAAGGGGCAAAATGGTCATTTTATCAACTCTCAATCGATTCGGTCAAACTCAAGCCGAATTGATGCCATCGAAGTCGGAATGAACCATAACGACGATCCCGAATGCAAACGACGCAAGACAGCTCAACGGACAAACTGCGGGGAATCGAAGACCTGGTTATGAACCCATCTTCTCAGTCCCAGAAAAGTTTTTATCCCATGTCATTGCGACACTCTCGGCGAGGGCTTTTTGAAAAGGTATCGCACGCCTCAAATGGACGCTCCGATCAAAAGTTACAAAGTTTCAACTTCGACTGCGCGTTGTCCGGAGTGCTAGTACTTCGAGACGACGGAACCTGGCACCGCAGCCTCCACCAGGGGAGCAACACCTCTACCTACGGCAGCAGCAGGTAGAGTGGAGGTTCCCTGGTCTATAAATATGAGGCCACCACTCTCTTTTTCAAGAATCTAGAAACGCAGCGAAGCTCTGGCAGTTTAATTTTTTGACTTTTACACCTCTTCCAAACCCAAATATTTTCACTCTAACACATAGATATACCCATATACTACCACATATCAGAAAATAACCGGTATATTTGGACGTATAGAGCCTACGATTTGGCAAAAAGCCCTTGTAGCAGTCCATTATAAGTATTTTCACGATCAGAAAGTGAATATTACTTCTTCGTACTTTTATACATTTGCACATTAAGTTTCATTTTCTAAAAATGTACGGAACCTATTTTCGTGGCCGTTTTCGTCAAAATTTGGTACATTTTTGAACATAAACTATTTTTTTTTGGCATTTCTACAACTCGGATTGACGATCCGTCAGCTTCAGCAGCTTCAATGAACTAGCACACACGTTCTGGCAATTTCACCGGACTGGGTTATCTTCCCAGTCAAGGTTTGGCCCATTTTTGTATATATTTAACTGTATATATACTACCATTTTAATTCTATCAAGCCCGAATTTCAAATCCGAACCACTTTTATATATATTTACGCATATATGAGTGATTTTCACCATCACTGGTCCTCGTATCAGTCTTGGTTGACTACATTTCTCTTTCTCTCTCTCTCTCTCTATATATATATATATATATATTTTTTTTAATTCAGTCCGGGCACCGGCGTGAAAACCCATCGCCCTTTATACTGTTTTTGCACACTTCGCCATACTGGGTGATCTCCCCAGTCACTGGTTGACTACTTTTCTGTAATTTACATTCCAGTCTGGCCTGGATTATTTCATGGCCTTTATACTATTTTTTACACACTTCACCATACTAGGTGATCTCCCCAGTCACTGGTTGATTACTTTTCTGAACATTTACATTCTGGTTCGGCCTCGATCATTCTGTGGCCTTTTTACTGCTTTTATATATATTTATGCATATATAAGCAGCCTTCACCATCATTGGTCCTCTTCCCAGTCTTGGTTGACTACGTTTCTATCAATATATATATATATTTCAATTCTTGTCCGGGCACCAGCGTGAAAACCCATCGCCCTTTACAGCTTTTATATATATTTGTATATATATATATATATATATATATATATATATATATATATTGCTTTATTCACTTTCTATTCAATTGCTGCTGTAAATATTCATCTTATGTGAGTTGACACTGATATATCAGCAGGCGGACTAGATTTATTTAAATCTCACCAATTCTAGTTTTCAAACGGTTCAAAACCTTCAGACTGAACCGGGAAGCTAGAATGGCTGAGATTTCTTTAAATCTACCTTTCTTTCTAGTTTCAGCTTCAAAAGCAACCTTGCGTCCCTTAGATCGCTATCTAGTGGGAACGAGACGCTTTGGCCGTGCGGACCAGGATTTACTGAATGAATCCTCGGTTATGGTAATTTTGGGATATTTATCTGTTTCTGTACAATTTTAAACTGTGCAGGTTTTGGCTACTCATATGTGAGCCTAGGAATCGTGGGATTCACGATCAAAACGATTGGAATCTGATTCCCACGATGGACAAACTCTGATTTACAAATGTACCATGCCAGTTATTCTGTAGAAATGTACATGTAAACAGACCTTAAAGTGGTTATCCGGATTTAAGGTCTCCAGATAATGAAAAAATATCAATTCTCGTGTCAGCGTCCCTCCGATGGTTTTCATACCCATGAGGAGACCGACACTTGTATATTCTGTGGTCGAGGATGCTTCGCGGGCCGACAAATCACAATTCACATGCAGCCTTAAGGCTATAAAGATAAAATTGGAAGTATCAACAGGCTTCAATTCCTATGGCAGCGTAAGGGTTTGATAAACCAGCTTTCAAAATATCATTGTTAAATTAATCAAAAGAAAAACGATTCAAGGAAAATCAAATTAAATGCTTTTGCAAATCAAATCAAAGGCTGATTTTAAAATCAAATCAAACCCTTCGTATATAGGTTCAACGAAGCAAAACACTACTTTCAATCAAACAAATTAATAGGCCCAATTTTCAAATAGCATTCACTCATGCATTCCAGTTTTAAAGGAAAATATTGAAAAGATGCGGTACTGTGTTTACACAGGAGTCGTGGGGTGCCTAACACCTTCCCCACACTTAACCAAGCCCTCGAGCTCAAAACTTTGTTTTCAAAAGATCAAGTTTTGAAAGTGTCCAGCAATTGGGCCTCTTTCAAACAAAACTTGGTTGAGTTGGTACAACCATTTCAAATCTACCGACTGGCAACTCTGTAAAACGTTTAAATCGTCGATATGATACATGTTGGCCTTTCTCCTAAAAAACTCTTCAAAACCTTTTTCCTAAATAAAAAGAGTGAGAGTAGAGAAAACTTAGGAAAAGAGATTAAAAGATCCGGGTTGTGACCCGACCCGCGAATTTTTTAAACCAATATCGACAAGTAATATCAGATAATAAATATCAGTTGAAAGAAATAAATGTTTTCTTTAAAGTATATTTCTACAACGAATCAATAGTTGTGAAGCCATTTGAAATAATTCATAACAACATATCAAACCGTTTATATTTTTGAAATGACGTAGTGATTATAAATGCTGAGCGATCAATAGACCATGAACCATTGTTTTTAAGTTTGAAAAGGTTTGTACAGAAATTCATCTTCAAACCGTTATGACTTACGGACACGTTGGGTGATCAGCCCCTATGCCCTGTATTGGTTAACACTACTTAATAAAACGATATTTACGTTCATCATAACCGCCTTTGGCGCATAAAAATTTCCCAATTTCGGGATGTTCATACTCAGTCTGGAGTCCAAACTAAAGCAATTCAGTTGGACGACTTTATCATAATCAATAATATTCAACGAAACATTTCAAACTATGTCTAGCCGAGTCAAATAGCTTAGACAACTTTTAAACCATGTATTCCTACCAATATTAAATAGTATGCATCAAAACTTGTCATGCCAAAGAATTTCGAGTTCAAGAATACTTGTTCAAATACAACAGTTCATACAAGTGAGGACACTTGCACAATCAAACTTAGCTTACAAAGAACAGAATAATTTTTGATTATATATAAATCACATGAAGACAATAATGAAATACTGGAATTTAATGAATAAATTAAATACTGTTCAAGAACTGGCTTGCACATAATTAAATGCTATATATAGAATATTTGCGAGACACCCCCAAATACGGGTACTTCAATTTCCACGGGATTTAGTGTTCACTATAAAAATATCACATATCTAGCTACCCATAATAAATGCGGAAACATAATTAAATAGAAATCCTCCCCTTAAGGGGTTACAACATCTGAATAACTGAATCCCAGGTCATCTAACCTTAATACAATGAGTGCGGAATATAAAGAAACAAATAAGTCTTAACATAACACCATAGCCTTAACAATAACATTCTCAAATTAAATAACAAGTCTTCAACACTTGTTAACCTTGCCCTTGCCTTTACTAGTGGAAGGCTCGTCGAACCTTTCGTTCTTAACTGCAATGTTATAATGCAAGTGAGCACGATTGCCCACAAGTATAATAATATAACGACAATAATAACATGCGAGAAATTAAAGAATTCTGAATAATAGATAGCTCGGCTTTCGAATTAAGAATGAATAACAAGAATCAAAAGTACATCTGAAGGTCATAAGACCATGAACTATGTCCCAGGTTGTCAAGTATTTCTACTTTAAACCTTTAACATTCATACGACTATATGGACTCTACTACTCATACTTAGGGAGATCAACCCTTAGTACCATGACTATGCACAACATCTCAACGCTAACGTGTAAATAATCCCCTATAAAAGGGTTGTTCATCTCAGTTTGACATCAGAGTCCGCACCAATGGAAGTTTGGTTTGGATGAGCTCAATAACACTTCTAAAATTTAGAACGTTCATCAACTATGGACTAGTCAAATAAATAAGGGTTCGCTAGTCTTACAAGGTTCAACAATAACTGATAATCAAATTGAATAATGAATCTCAAGAGTATACAATTGAATAAGTATTGTATACTGAGGTAATGCTTTAAAAGAATCACAATATCTCATATGGAATCTTGACTTGAATAAACAAGAATAAGAACTTGCTCAATATAGAAATATAAGTCTAGGACTTGCTCAATGAATAACTTAGAGTTAAGGAACTTACTCAACAATAGTAAATTAGGAATAGAATGAAAGTAGTATGCATACAAGCCAATCATGTATGATGATAAAATATATACTTTGGCGACGATCTTATTTATTTATTAATAAAAATATTCATTTATTATAGACATTTAATTATCTACATGATGCTGTTTTTATAATATATAAATAACCCATAGTTTTAAACAATGCTTTTAGAATCATGATGTTGATCATGCTAATGAGATCTAAATTCTTAGAAAGCTTAAAACAAAAATAGTTCCCAATCGTGGGATTACTAAAAAGGGGATTAGTAAATTCGAATAGATTGGAACATATGTTGCATGCTCATTGGATGAGGATGATTGATCTCATGATCATTTGTGTGGAGACACTAAAACAAGTATGTAAGTGCTTATTGAAGAATAAGTTCACTAAACGTGACTCGCTATGGAATACCTAATAGAGTTTTACTTGTCTGTAAATAGAAATTCCTAATGTGATAGTAGTACAAGTGATCTTTGGACTTGAGATCATCATAGTATCTTGTATGTAATGAATTATACTTTGACTTATTCTTTAAGACCCTTAGGGTTTATCAAAGGGCATGCTTAGGTATAATGAGTTACATATGGAAATAATGAATGATCAATAAAGAATCTACCACTTCTAGTAAAAGAAGAGATATGTCCTATGTGATTCGTTAAATGACAACCCAGTAGTCCTTGGCCAAGGCAGAATGAAATTAGAAATGAGTTTCTAATTTGCATTATTTGGAGTTGTGTATTTTTTAATCAAAATACATATAATTAAATAAAATAAGACTTGAAAGTAATTCCATGTCTTATATTTAATTGGGACATTGTATGGTGGAAGGATTGAAATGTACGGTAACTATTTACTCACAGGTTCTTTTATGATTAATGTTGAAATCTATTTTATTTGAAAAGTCATTGATCGCTAGGGAGGCTTATCCCTATTGTAGAATAAATATTATTTATTTAAATAGATTATTAGTTTAATTTATTTATTTAAATAAGATTAGAATTGTTCTAATTGATTTATTCACAACCGGTTTAATATGGAGAACCAAAAGGGTCACGCCATAAAAGGAAGAATAATTATTTAAGAAAGTAATGACATAATCGTAATAATGCATTAAGTCTAATTAATTTAATCTATTGTGATAGAATAAATTAAATAGCTTAATATTTATTATTTAATATTTTAAAAATATTAAATATAAATTAATAAGAGGAGTCTTATTAATATTATTATAATTATTATAATTTTAATTTTTAAAGGAGTTTAGGAATTAATTTATTATTAGTACTCTCATTTATTCCTAATAAAATTAGGAGGCAAATTAATTAAAGGAGTTTAATTAATTAAATCCCAATATGTTGTAAAGCCTAATTAATTAAAGAAGTTTAATTAATTAAATGAAAACCTATGTCTATATAGGATTAGAAGGGTTGACCAATATCTATATAAGAGGAGTCTTATGTTACATATCAGTTGATGCAATTCCAATTGTTGGAGAGTACTCCTTTTCTATAGAGGATAAAAAACTAGGGTTTAGCCAACCACCCTCCTTCATGAATAATTCATTTTCTTTTGTGGATCAGCTTAGAGGCCAAACACTTGGGTGGCTAACGTTGATCAAAGGAAGAAATCTAACCCAGAAATTCAAGAAGATCATGAAGAACAAGGAGTTGCACTTGTACCTGTGGAAGCTTCGTTCTACAAGGGTATGATTCCATAACTTCTTGTTTATCGTTTTAAATTAATAATTTGCATAAAAGATGATCCGGGTAATGGTTTTGTAAAAAATTTTAAACTCTGAAAATACCATGCTTCCGCTAATTTTTGTAATTTGATTGCGCAATGATTTCGTACAAACCTAACAGTGGCATCAGAGCCAAATTTTTATGCAATTATTAATTATTTTAATTCCATATATGTATCGGTATATATTTAGAATAATTTATTGGACTTAATTTTATTGTATAAAATTATTTTTTATGAAAAAATAGGCAAGTTCGAGAATCTAATATTTTTTTTTGCGAAAACTATGTTTTTTTAGGAGTCACGTTACTATATATGTGTGTGTGTGTGTGTGTGTGTATATATATATATATACTATAATATATATATAATGCTTTTTGCAATCCAGCAGGTATTAGCTTCATGGTACTTTATATGTGTGTATATATATATATATATACTATAATATATATATATAATGCTTTTTGCAATCCAGCAGGTATTAGCTTGATGGTACTTTATATATATAAAGTACCATGAAGCTAATACCTGCAGGATTTCATAAAGTGTCATATATATTATATAGTAATGTAACATATATATATACTGTTACTATATATATATATATATATATATATTTAATAATTTTATAATTAAAATAAAGTGTTTATTTTAATCTTGAAATTAAATTTCATGCAATTTTAAATTGCCCATTAAATGATACTCATATATATATGAAATGTTTTAATTCATGATATGAATATTTATTTATTGATGCATATGGTGATATGTATGATAATAAATGGGGTAGATTATTGAATATTGACTAATGTGTTTGGATTTTATTTTAGTTGAATGCTTGAATGAATGAGTTTTATTAAATGGGGTCTGCGTACCTCGTCTTCTCTATTTTTTTTCTTAATGTAAAATTTTATCTCCCTCCTATGTATTTCCCCTTTACTACTGATCAAGGTTTCTATTTTAAATAGTTTATGTAATAGAGATAGTTAGAATTATATTGAAGAAATTGGGGGTCAAGGAACAAGGAGCACGTGAAGACCCGTTTGTAATGGAGCCTAGGTTTAAATGCAATAGTTATGTTTAAATTTAAATTCTTGCACTCTTAGGTTTGACCTTTTGGTTCCCTTGGTGGCTCTAGTGAACCAAACTAGAATAAAAGTCCATAATCAATCCGGGTAAAATATAATATTCTATATGTGCATGCTAATATTATATATATATATATATATATTATATTTTATTCAAATATGCTTCAAATATTTTAATAAAATGATGCATATTTTATATATATATGTGTATGCGCGCTAAACAAGATGAGACAAATAATAACAAACCCTTCAAAGAAATCATATTAAATCTAAAGCGTTCAATGATATTTGGAATATCGAACGTCGACTTCTAGCATGATAAATTAATAAAATATTAAATATTTAATATGAGTTTGTTGTGCACACACAAGACAAGTATTAAGTATTTAAGGTATTAATTTAATCACATTTGATGCTTATAAAGAAAATTGAACAATATTATTTTGTTGTGCACACACAAGGACAATATTTTTCTTTTTTGAATATATGAAGTACTAGGTTGGACTTAACTTAAATTATTTTAGTTCGGATGTGCACACACTTAACCATTATGATCTAAGAGGCAAAATACAAGGAGTTACATGTTGATGTAATTGACAAGAGTTGTATACCTATTTATTTATATATGGTTTGTTGTGCACACATGTTGTCCGATTTATATAATGACAAATACGAACAAGTACATACGGTCAATCAAGTAATAAAGAAGTAAGAAGAGTGTCGAACCCACATGGAACAATTACTAATAACTATTCTAATTAACTAGTTTTATTAATTTAAATCTACTTAAACAGTTACTCCAATTGTTGTGTCAAAATTGCTTTAAATAAAGAAAATTAAAAACTAAATAAACTAACAAATATTGATCACTAGATGAGTAAGACATAGGAGTATAATTTCCCCAATTGCTTTGCAACAATCGCCTTACCATATTTTCACTTATTTAATCTAATGAATTGCTAACTAGGATTGCCTATCAATTTACTAACATCTTTAAATGATTAATAAAAGACCTATTTTAGCTATTTTGCTACTTTCTTGCAAGATATTTTAAACAGATTCATTAAGCACAAACTCCTAACAAAGTTACGCATGACATACAAGTACTTTCGTCTCATACACTGTCATGTTATCCTTAACAAGAATCAACAAATTCATACGTTATTATATTCAGATCTAATCTAAGATTTTTTCTTTCAATTCAATCAAAGATATCAGATTAATTGCTAGCTAGACAATTAATAGATTAAGCACAAAATATAAAATCAACTCAATAGGATCAACAAGTGAAAATAATGATACTTGAATTATTGAATTGCAAAAGGTTCTATTATACCCCTAATTGGGAAATTAGTGCATCATCATAATAGAAACAAGATCATTAAAATTAAATAGCATCATAGTTACAGATAATGAAATTAAGAGAAGAAGAAAAAAACTCTGTCGAGGAATCTTTAATCTCCAAGCTTCAATCTCTGCCTTCAATGTTCTCCAAAGCAATCTCCAAGTCTCCACAAGATGGCTCTCAATGATTTGTAGTCAAAAGTCTCCCAAATCCAAGTTATCATCAAGTATTTATAGTCCTAAGAGAAACCCTAACACTTTAGGCATCCTAAAATCTTATTACAACTTAACTTGGACACTAAGACACCCAAATAAACTTTCTCCCCGCTGTTTGTCGCGCCCCGCACTGTTTCTAGGCCATTTTGGGCGTGCCCCGAGCTATAGTTGCAGAAAATCTGGTGTTCCGGCCCGCCCTGTGCCGGTTTTAGTTCAATTTTGGTGCGCCCTGCGCTGGTCAATTTTCTACTACGATGTCCTTTGGAAAAATATCCATAACTTTTGATCGGAGATGAGTTACGGAGCCCGCTACCTATCAAATCGAAGATATCGACGAGATCTACAACATACATTATTTAAGAATTGACAGATTTAGTATGGAACATAGTCGAAATTGGGTTTCAAGTGGATGCTGTGTAAATGGCAAACATGATAACTTTGAGCTTTGATCTCTGTTGATTAACATGGCATAACTTTTTCATCCGCACTCCAATTTGGACGATTCAAGATATTTCAGAAAGCTAAGAAGTAGATCTACAATAAAATCAATGTTCCAAGCCAAGAAAACGAATCCAACTTGGTGTTAAAGGCCGTTCAATCTTATTCTTGCATTTGCTTTTATATTGTACTCCAAAAGATGTATGAATTACTTTTCCATGGTTCTTCATGCCAATGTCATGTCATAGCCTACTTGCGCCTTGCGTCTTCATGCCAATGTCATGTCATAGCCTACTTGTACCTTGGTTAGCCGTGTCTAGCTGGCACCGCTTAGCTCCACTTTGACACCGCTTTAGCCAAAGCTTCATGTTTCATATCTTTGTTCTATTTTTCTTTTTCC